>JARYGA010060599.1:73419-133832 GCA_030545235.1 Helianthus tuberosus
TAATTTTGCGTAGTATTTTGATTTTAGATTGCTGTTTTTTGCTGAATTTATGCAGAAGTCTGCATTTAAAGTGCGTTTCGGGTACTTTTTATTGTCGGTTTTAGCTTCCGGAAAGGGTTTATATTAACCTTTATTCACCTACTTAGTTTTCAATGTCTTTTTGATGTTGGACTTACTTCTAAGTCCTAAATCTATTGTCTGATTGTTTTCTGCAGACATGCTGACGCAGCTTGTCTAACCGGTGAGATTACTAATCAATTCGAAGGAACGACTAAAGTATAGTATGATGAGACAGTTAATATATGAAACATGTATGAATTCAATTGCATATCAAATACGCACATAATGTTAACGTGTAAACACATAAATGCAGGAAATAAATAATAATTAAAATAGTATGGAAATTACCAGTTTTGGGCCAGTTGTCACAAAAGCGCGGCGTTTAACCCTTGCGTATAACCCTAAAGTGCTGCAGCTTTGGTTCAAACTCAAACCAAAACAAAACACACACGTAAGGTGTGATTTTCACACAGTGACTGAATACGAGCTCGATTCAAGACCGATTTCGACAATTCAAAAGCTATAAGGTGCGATTACTAGTCCCCGTTTATGTACATTCAATTAATTTGTTGTTTACATGTGTTTGGAATCATATTTGTGGGGTTATGGATCGGCTGGTTTGGGGTTTCTTAAAGAACAGAAGGCCAAAGCGCGACGTTTAGCCCAAAGCGCAGCGCTTTGGCCCCTATTTTTTTTTTAATTTTAAATTTGTTTTTAAAATTAAAATCAGTTGTTTTTAAATTTGTTATAAAATTCTTTTTAAAAATTGTTTGTAACACTTATATGGATATGGACATGGATTTCGACATGGATATGGGTTTAGAGGAGGAGCAGGTCACAGTTGATCCACTAGACGGTCACGCGTATCTGACGTTCCCGTTGGCGTCAGATAGGCATGAGAGGTGCACGAAGTTGTGCACCATGGAGATAGGGGGACATGTGGGGATTGATTGGGAGCTTTTAGAGACCGTGGACGAGGCCGTGAGGGCGAGGGAGATAGTTGGATTGGATACTCTGTTTGCGCGTTTGTTCCAGATTGCGATGGAGGACTCATATCGTGAGATTACGGTCGAGTTTTTATCATTTATATACATGCCACATACGGACGATTATGTGGAGGACCCAGACCATCTGGTGCACAAGAATACTCTCCTTCTGGCGGGCCAGGAGTTTGGGATGAGTCTGCGGGACTTTGCCGTGCATTTAGGTTTGTACACACAGGCCGAGCTTGATACATATATTTACACACAGGGGGTTAGAGCCTTAGACAGGCAGACCCTTATTAATTTTTGGATGACTATTGCGAGGGTTCTCTTTGGGAAATCCTCGCAAAAGGGCACCGCCATCAGAGACCCCTTGTACCGATACCTTCACCGCATCATTGGGTCATCGATCGTTCCCCGGTTTCACAGCCGGGACAAGGTAAACCTGGGTGACCTTTTTTTCTGTACTGCCTATTGCGGCCCCAGCCGTGCGCGCTCGCTGCGTGCCTGGCGGAGTACTTTGTTGGCACTTATCATTGGCAGCAGCGCGGTAGTCTCCATGGCGGGTCTTACGTTACCGCTATCGCGCGCTCATTAGGGATCGTGCCCGAGAGTGACCTGCTGCTGTCCCCGGCCATTCCGTTGACTACATTAGGCCGAGCGTCAGTATCGAGCATGCGTCTGACGCACACGTTTAACGGGATTGGCCTGCGGTTTCGGACGCGGGATTACCAGGTTTTTCAGCCCGAGGTGTTCCCGGAGGTGATCCCAATTGTTACTGAGGTTTGGGACGGCGTACTAGCGCCTCCGACTGTTCAGGCTGCGACTCAGCAGGCTCAGCTTGAGGCTCTGGGTTTGGCTCACACTCCGCCTTCGCCGCATTCGCCTCCGCGTGATCACGTCATTGACGACGAGATCCCACCATCGTCGCCGCCACCTCCGCACCCGCCGCAGTACCCACAGCACGTCTATGCAGACCTGCCTCCTGCTGCGCAGGCGGTGGCTCGGGACTTCGATCGGCAAATCCGACGTTCTGAGCGATACCAGATGTGGATCATAGAGACGCTCATGGAGCTCTGGGCTCACGCGGGATTGCCGCCCCATCCACTGCCACCTTCCCCACCGCCAGAGGATCATTAGGTTTAGTTTTTATTTTGTATTAGACATTCAGTTGTACTTTTGTTTTATATGTACAAACTGATTTTATATATAGTTATGCAGTTGATCTTTTATTTACACGATGTTTGTTTGGATTATTTGCGCTTATTTCATACGTCTCTTTCGTAACTTATTGTACGGTGTTTTAATTAAACTTGTTCGTGCAATTTAACAAGCTAAAATCGGTTAACATTTATAAAAACAATGGTATAAAGAAACGTATCTTATAAATGACTGTTATAAATCAGCTATAACCGGTACACTCACGTTAAACGACCGTTATAAATCAACTTTAAATTATATATGTTTTATAAAAATAAAACACAAATCTACAACTTTTCAAAAAAAAAAACAACCAAATACAGCCAAAACTCCACTTTTTCCACCCAAAAAACAAACACACACCTAAGCGCGGCGGTTTGGCCAAAGCGTAGCGCTTAGGTACAAGGTCTGACAAGTTCAGACCTTGTCTGTTGGCTTTACATCTAAGTCTTACGCTTTAGCCAAAACGCAGCACTTCGGTGTGTGTAAAAAACCAACAAAGCGTGTGTGAATAGCCAAAGCCTTAAAAAAAGCACGGAAAATACCTTCATGTGACATAACTAAACACGAAAAACAAAATAATCATCCTCTGTGTAATTTACTTTTTGAAGTAATTAGACCAAGCGGTATGGGGGCCGGCGAAGCCCGGCGCCGGTCCCCCACACCGCCCCCCTCGCCCCATCATGTGATAATCGGCTATACCAAGACGTTGAAGACGGGCCACTTTCTTTCTCTCTCTCTCATCTTTGTCTCTCCTCTCTCTCTCTATCTCTATCTCTCTCTAAAATCAAATAAAGTTTTATATTTTTTAATTGTTGTGGGGCTCCATCCTCCACCCCCTAGGTCCATCCCCTGCAAGCCTCTGCTACGTGGTGCTGATGTGACGGCACATCCTCATGGGGATGAGCCTCCCCATATACACTATTCTTATGTGTGAAAAAAAAAAAAAAAATCTTGAATGTTCATTGATTACACGTAATTACAACATGTGTTAAATGCACTCTATTTTAATATAGCTTAACCTATAACATAATAATAAAATAATAATATTTATACCGGCTCCGATCCTTTCTCTGCAGACATTCATATCCACTCTCTCCTTCACCGCATTGAACAGTTAAAGCATTTTTCTTCACACCCATTTGCAGCTTTTGGTTCTTAGAACATAAACTTTAGATCTTGATAATATTTAAAATTTGGGGTTGAAGAAAATGGAAAGAAATTTTATGGGTTTTGATTCTAAAGATGCAATCTTTAACAAAGATCTTGAACTTGAAGGGTGCAAACAACCAGGTATGCTTTTAAACTCTTTCAAACCATTAATCTTTAGCAATCTTCATTAAATTATAATAAGCTGCTTATTGTACAACAAATGGTTATGTGTGTGTGTGTGTGTTCTTGGTGTTTTAGTATGTTTTGGCCAGAAATTGACTGGTACTTTCTTGTCTGACATGTTAATATAAGTTCAATTTGTATAAAGTTAGTAACTTGTTAAATGAAATCTGGGTTTAACTGTTTAAGTCTAAAATCATATCCTAAAGAATTGAAGATTTTACATTTTTGATGAATTTTTGTGTTACAATCCTAACCATTTTTTTCTCTTTAATATTGAGATTTGCATCTCCTGCAGATGTTTTTGAAAGCTTTAACAACCACCCGGAGCGCGAAATCGAGGTTGTTTTTTGGATCTTTATTTGTATTAGGTTTATAAATGATGGATTTTGAGAAATATATAGATTGTTTAGTTTGTGCTTATTTTTGATGCTTCAGGTTGCACAAGTTCAACATGCCACCAAACCAGCAGTTCCAGTGATGATGAGTAACCCTTTTTATAGGCCTGTTTTCTCTGGTGCTCCTGTTTATTCACAGTTACTTAATCCATGGTATTTGTTTTGTTTTTGGATTTTGAATGTTTCGATTTTGCGTTGTGTGTTCTAGAATTTTTTTTAGTATGTCTTCATCGAACCTTTGAGGGTGGCGTAGCGGCAAGCGCTTGGGTCTTTGTAGTTGAGGTTTCACATTCGAATCTGGATTTAACCGGTTTTCTACCTTTAACCCTCCCTAGAAGAGTGCTAGCTGTGTTTTACCTTTTACCTGATCTCATTGGTTAAAAGGATATTAGTGGGATCCCGTGAGTTTTCTGGTAACAAGTTCTCATGGTGACCGAAAACAAATTAATTAATGAATAAGGACGGGTGGTTGAACCTTTTTTATGATGAGTTTAGTCCCAAAGATTGATGATATTTTTTTGTCTAATTGAAGGTATGGCTCCAAGGTTGCTTCGGTTCCGGCTCAACTAACCATCTTTTATGATGGTATGGTGAATGTATATGATGATATCTCCCCTGAAAAGGTCGCCTTACTCTTATCTTTCTTATTTAGTTGTAATTTTTGTAATTTACATCTATAAGTGCACGATTAACTAAAGATTTTTAAACGGTACCCTAGTGTTACCATTTAATGGCATTTATGTTGTTTTACATTTTCACTTTATGGGTCTTGTTGTCAAATTAAACACGCGCGAAATAACTAGGGGTCAAGAAAATTGAGGAAACTTGTATTCTCTCGTCTTATCTAGGTTCAAGCTATTATGCGTTTGGCTGCAAATGGGCACTTTGTTGCAATGACTGATGCACCACAACAAAGAACCCAAGCTCAGGGACCCGCACCAACCAGCCCAGCTAGCCCGCGACCCTGCTCACCAGTCTCAAGCCCCATGTCCGTTTCTTCGTACTATGTTGGCCCATTGACTGATGGACCGCATAGCGAAACTGAAGCAGCTAAAAGAATCATGAGTTCACTTGGACAAGCCATGCAATCAGGTAATTTATCTAGCAGTCAAATCACACTACTTGTATATTCAAACATGCATTTTGCTACTTTGTAGTTTGTACTAACTATATTTTGAATTTGTGCAGCCATTCCTCAGGCGCGCAAAGCATCATTGGCTAGGTTTCTTGAGAAACGCAAGGAAAGGTACGATTTATGTGTTTATGAGAACGAGTCTAACATTGACTTCAAAAGTCAAACTGTATTGACTTTTTTGGAATGTTACTTGATCATCAAGATTCAGTGTTAACTCTTGATAAATGATTATGTTGCCTGTATGCAGAGTGATGGCTTCAGCTCCTTATAGCATCGGCAAGAACATCATGGACTGTGCTTCCAACAGCAACGCTGCTGTTGTCGCAGGCGAGTGAAGAACACTAAGCAACAAACGGAAGTGATTGGATTTGTTTCAAATCATAACTTATTTTCAGATGTTTATTTAAGTAGTATAGTTGTTAAGTTCATTATGTAATGATAGGGACTTGATTATGTTTATCGTATCATGTTTATGTCGAAGATAAGAAAATTGTATGGACATTATTTTGCTATGATTATAGATTCCATTGCATTTGAGTGACCTGATCAGGCAATAAAAAGCAACGCCGTAAGATCCAAGTGAACTACGCAGACGATAATGGCGGATGTTACAAAAATATTACAAAGATTAACATTTTACAACATACAAGAGATAACAAGCCGTGCTAAGTCTAAAACCTTAAATAAAAAGAACTAGAGAACAGTCTCTAAATATTAGCTGCAACTAATAACTATTTGGTTTATATCGGTTGAGTTTTCATATGGGAAACCGGGCCCATCACTGAACAACAGTGATTCGGACCTCATGTAGTGAAAATTCTACTTTATATTACACAAGAAGAACCTTGATCTCGAAAGTAATCATCAAGACGGACTTTGAAAAAGCTTTGGATGGGTAGCAGCATAGATGGAACCATTTGCATCGGTTTTTAAGTGAGAGAGAAGATGCTGCACATCGGTTCTTAAATTTTCAATAGCTCTTCCACATAAAGCTAATACATCTGGTCTTGCTTTTGAATTTGGCTGCACAGGGCCTCCTTGACCTTCATAATGCACAATATGATGCCTGCAAACAAAGATAAAAGAGCGTTAAAAGTGCAAGAAATCCATAACTTCGATCAAATGACAGTGAAATCAAATCAAATCTTACAGGAAGTCGATAAGGTCGGTTATTTCCGATGCTTCAACGGGAGTTGACGGCTGAGAGTGACTCCCAAACACATCCACCATCATGTTCAACAGCAGTTCTAGCGTCTGCAAAATCAGTAAAGAGTTTAATTTTGTTGTTTGCTATTTCATAACGTACTAGGACTTGCTAAACAAGTTACCTTGCTGAACAAATTGTGAGCGTTTGCTAATCTCGGCAGCAATGGACCCACAATCCGAAACGCTATTCTCAGCACTGCAACTGATTTTATGGGCCTTAGATGGTTTACGATAAGATGTGTTTTATCTAACCATTCTTGCGGAAGATTACTAAAGAACGAATGAAGCAAAGCCACCACATTTCCTGTCATTACCATAATTAACTCGATTATTAAAGAGTAAAATGCCATTTTCGTCCCTAAGGTTTGGCCAGTTTTGAGACTTCCATCCAAAGGTTTGTTTTTCCGCATCTCGCATCTGGATCCAAAAGGTTTGAAATCTTGCCATTTTCATCCAATTCGTTAACTCCATCCATTTTTCCAAGTTAGGGATATTTTCGTCTTTTTTGTTAACTTAAAGGGCAATTTGGTCTTTTTCAGGGGTATTTGGTCTTTTTACATAAAGTGAAAAAGACCACATTGCCCTTTAAGTTAGCAAAAAAGACGCAAAATACCCTTGACTTAACAGAGAAAAATGGATGGAGTTAACGAGCCGGATGAAAATGGCAAGATTGCAAACCTTTTGGATCCAGATGCGGAATTACAAACCTTTGGACGAAAGTGGCAAAACTGGCCACGCCTCAGGGACGAAAATGGCATTTTACTCATTATCAAATTACAAACTTCAAAAAGTACAGAAATAAATGAGCTTATGAACTTTCCTTTTTCCTTACCAATTACAGTGGAGGTATTGTCCTGAGCAGCCCATGTTGGATCCAACAAAGCATAACCAACAACCGAATCTAATTCACTAACAGATCGTTTACCATCAGTAAGCCACCAACTCTCTTTAATCACACGTGACGCCTCAGCGTAAAGCTGTATATGAAACTCCGTAGGAAGCTGAGCCAACAGGAGTCCACACGCTTGAATCATCAAACAAGACAGTTGTTGACTCGCGTAACCGCTTCTTGTAACAAGCCCCATACCCGTAACACTTTGTCTACATCTACCTAAAGAATCGGTGCTTCCCCCTGACGGTGAAGCTGGCAAAGCGGAGCCTTGACCCGAACTAGTAGTTGACCCGTGGTAACCATGGTTAGATTGAGTTAGAGTTGGTTGTATGTGGATGATAATCTGTACGAGTGCTGATACGATCTGTGCTGCGGTTACTGGGAGAGATAGGATCTCGATAACTGCGGTTTCTAGAACAAGTTGTGTGTAGGTCCCGGGATCTTGTATTTGGTAGAATGCCTTTTGACCTTCAAAAGTGTTGGTTGACCCAGGTTGACTAGCTGTCGGATTTCTGTTGATAAATGTACGCGTACTGTTGTTTAGAGGATCCGCTTTTGAGCTGCATTGAGGGATTACGTTATGCACGAGGCTACATAAAAGAGATGCAAAGTACTCCAGTGGTGGACACATGGCGTTTGATGAATTAACATGCTGTGGAAATGACTCTGAAAATGGCATCTGAAAACCAAAACGTTAAATTAGGAGTTAAAAGGATTATAACTAATCTGAAAGAATTTTATAGGTTTACCTTTTTAATATCAAGCACGTTGAGTATTCGGAAAATGAGTTTTGCGGGAAGATGTCCATAGAAATACGCGAGTATATCACGAACAAATGTGACATTTAGAGGATAATAATGAAGAAACGTTGAATAGAATTGAAGAACTCTATCTGCTGATTCTGCAGCATCGTTTTCAATAAGCCGATATATGATCAATGGAATAACAGGGAGTAAACGTGCTGCAATATCATCGAAAAACGTTGGATACCTGAAAAAAACACAATATTTATATAACACGTGCTACAAGACAAAGCAAAAGAAAATAGTTTTTTTTTCTGCATGTCACCTTTCCTTCCACGACAAATGATTGCCAAGAGCCTTCTGTAATTCAATACGTTTGAAAATTCCGTTTTGAAGCCAATGCTCAGGTTTGCCACGGTTAGCAACGTAAAACTTTATCCTTTGTTGAAGCTCTTGTCTTTCAAGTAAATTAACCACAATACGCAAAGCATGTGGATCGTCATCACGATCGATTAACGCAAGAAGCAAAATATCCAGTGGAAGCAACTCATGGTTCCAGATAAAGTATGCAAGGTTTGCACATGCCTTCATTATAAGATCCTGATCAATTAAAAATCAACTTTATGAGTCTGTGACCAACAAAATAAATGCCTGTGCATATGATTAACAGAGCACCTGCAAGGGATGTCCATGCTGTGATTCCAACTGTATATTATGCAGAAGAACATCGACCATTGAATATATATTTGCAGTCACCTCTTCAGGTGAAAATTCTCGGAGAACACGTCCCTGTAATCAAGACGAAATGAGAGTCCCGATTTAATCTAAAACTAAAAAAAATAATAAACAGTTTATTAAATTACCAGGTTTGCATTGTTTATGTTCTCAGGGTGGCCATGCATGAGTACCCATGCTCCAGCACACAGATATTGTCGGTGTTGAGGGAAGCTTGTATTAATATAGGTCATAACATAAGTAGGATTAGCTGACGGTGTTAAGAGCTGCGTACACTGATTGATAACAGTAGATTCTGCCTGTGAATCAACACATCAAAATTATATATGTTACATTTTTGTTAACTAACTAAACTTCTAGAAATCATCATTTTTATGTTTATAATTAACTAGAATTTTGACCCGCCGCGCGTTGTGGCGGCAGCGAAACTTAAAGTAACAGAGAGTACTTAAAAATAAGAACGTAGAAAATAATGTTTTTTGCGGCAGAGTTGAAACGTAAAGTAACTCGATTTTTTGCGGCAGAGTTGAAACGTAAAGTAACTCGATTGTATACCGCTAGTGAAAACGTATTGTATTTGACCCGACTCGTTTCTGAACAAAACATAGACCAACAAAAAACGTACATAAAAATAAGCACAAAAACGTATTATATTTGACCCACGCACATAAAAATAAGCATGTAAAAGTCGAGAGGGGTCAAAATGGCATTTTACAAAGTTTTTAGGAAGCTGAGGGGGTTAAGGGATTAAATGCACAAAAAAACCATGGATGGCATTGTTGTAAATTTGGCAAAGAAAAACTATTAAAAAAATTGAGGTTGTGTCTTAGGTACTATCCCTAAGACATCCTCTTTTGTTACAACAACAGCAATAATAATAATAATTACAAACCGACCTGCTGCCATGCTTGGATTGCTAGGCCCCGCTTGTCTATCCTGCCGATTAACGCCTCACATAGAACAGGTGGAAAGTAACGTAGCGTTTTCCCTGACCAAGTATGTTGACTAGTGGCCAAGATTTGTTCCAACATCGTTTGAAGATAAAGAAGGTGTTCAACATCGGCGATTCCACGAGTCTTGATAATGATAGCAAGATTCACTACAGTTATGCGATTTAATGTTTCCGTGAATTCTGTGGGACCCTGTAAAAGAACTCATATGAGCTTAAAAATAAAGAAGTTTCATTTCGAGGACCATTATTGATTATCCCACCTTTCCTTCTTTTCTCACGAAAAAGAATTCTCTCAATGATAAAATGAGATTCATACACAGGTTTTCTGCTAATCGAAACACACGATGATCTCCACGTTTCCCTTTTAACGTTGAGAGAATTTTTGTGACATCATACATTAACGTCTTGCTCTTACCTTGATACCTAAAAACAGATAGAAAAATATGATGCACGTAACCTTTACTCGAAAGTGAACGAGATTATGAAAGATGAAAAATAATTCAATCACCTGTACAGGGAAAACAATCGATAGTTGAGGATTTCAAGTACCAAAAGTGTAGCTGATGGCTTATTTAAGATAGAAGGATTCTTCTGATGCAAATGCTACAAAATTTATAAATTATATAATATAATATAATTAGTCATGAAAAGCATCAATCAGTATGAACAGTATGAATCTCAGAAACGGTGGAACCAACTTACACTTAAATGTGAACGAAACAATGAATGAGGTTGTAAGAGTAGCAATCTAGTATACGTTTCCACCATCGCAATGTTAGGCACATGCTACATTTGAAAAGGTAAAATAAGAGAACATAACAATAAATAATTAACTAGTTCATGTAAATTGCATGATTTAAAAAAAAAAGATTAAAATGCCATTTTCGCCAGTTTTGCGACTTTCGGCAAAAGGTTTGTTTTTCTGCATCTGGATCCAAAAGGTTTGAAATCTTGCCATTTTCATCCGGCTCGTGAACCCCGTCTATTTTTCTCCACTAATTCAGGGGTATTTTCATCTTTTTTGTTAACTTAAAGGGCAATTTGGTCTTTTTCACTTTATGTACAAGCATTTAGCATAATGTACAAGTGTTTAAAATACCGAATTGCCCTTTTAAGTTAACAAAAAAGATGAAAATACCCTTAACAGAAAAAAATGGATGGAATTAACAAGCCGAATGAAAATGGCAAGACTGGTCAAACCTCAGGAACGATAATGGCATTTTAATAAAAAAAAGGTCATATAAATTACTTCTCCGGAGAACATAGCTTCTTCCATCTGAAAGGCCAGCTTCAGGCATAAATTAATTGAAAATCCCGACAACAACGATATTGGCACAGGATGAACTTCACGCATCATTGTTATTCTCTCGTTAGTTTGTAGATTCGGGCCCGGTAGTTCTGCATGTCCCGCAGATGTTAACCAACTCATTACCGTGTCGGAAGCCGGTTGTGCCATTGTGTAAGAAACCACCCAAAACATTCCGATTGATCTATCATCCAAATTCATATAGTCCATCATATGATCCCCTAAAAATAACACAAAACAATCAATCAGAATTCAGAATATCTTAATTATTATTTTGTGAATAAGAGATATAAAGTGATCATATAGTACATATACCTTTAGTTACTTGTCTCCACCATTCATCTATTTGTTTTCCTTTTTGAAGTTGTTCAGCGTTTAAATATTCCCGGGTAGAAGAATTCAGTGACCATATGCGAAGATTCTGACAACTACTAATGAAATCAAGCAGGATGCTTTGGGGATTATTAGGATCAGAGCTACGATCTTCTTTATGGAATGACAAAACTTTTCTGGTTGTTTCCACCTATAACGACATGTCCAGTTTTAAGTAAAAGATTATAATAAAAAGAGTAAAATGGCATTTTCATCACTGAGGTTTGGCCAGTTTTGCGACTTTTGCCCAAAGGTTTGTTTTTCTGCATCTGGATCTAAAAGGTTTGAAATCTTGCCATTTTCATCCAGCCCGTCAGTCCATCAATTTTCTCCGTTAAGTTAGGGATATCTCCGTCTTTTTTGCTAACTTAAAGGGCAATTTGGTCTTTTTCACTTTATGTAAAAAGACCGAATACTCCTGAAAAGGACCGAATTGCCCTTTAAGTTAACAAAAAGACGAAAATACCCCTGTACTAACAGGTAAATTGAATGGAGTTAACAAGCCGGATAAAAATGGCAAGATTTCAAACCTTTAGGATCCAGATGCGGAAAACAAACCTTTTGACAAAAGTCGCAAAACTGGCCAAACGTCAGGGACAAAAATGGCATTTTACTCTAATAAAAATGTGTATTAAGCTGCAATATATAAAAATATCAGATGTAAACTAACCCTTCTAGGGTCTGTATTTAACGCATGCATTACAAGCTCAACTCGGATAATCTGTGCAAGTAACCATGTGACATGATTTGTCCGTAAAATCTGGTGATCATCTTCAGATAGGCGTAAAACTAATTTATCCACAAAATCGACAAAATCTATGCAACCACTTTTCACAAGGAAAAAGAATACATCTGAGTAGACAAGCCACTCCTGCCAGCAGTTTATCTCTGCATCAATGCGGTAAACAGAAGTCAAAAGTCAGAGCGTTAAAAACATAAGGTAGTACAAAAAGTCAACAACTTACCTGAATTTGTCAACCTCAAAAGTTCAACAATTCTATCGATGTTAGCCTCACAGATCATGTCTGAAGTAAATACAGCACCAGGTGTGGGTCCCTGTGGGTGTTGGCGGTTAGACGGTGCCACTAGTAGCACTCGTCGCCACCAATCGGGTGCTGGTGTACTACGAAGAGCATGTCGGATACAACGTAGAGCCCGCTCCCAATCTAGACTTCCTTTCTGAATACATACAGCAATATCCTACACAAATAGTTACCATTTTATGTATTTAAACAATTGTAACCTAATAAAAACCCACAAAAAAGAGTAGATTTTAATGCCATTTTCGTCCCTGAGGTTTGGTCAGTTTTGGGACTTTCGCCCGAAGGTTTTTTTTTGCATTTGGATCCAAAAGGCTTGAAATCTTGTCATTTTCATCTGGCTCGTTAACTTCATCCATTTTTCTCCGTTAAGTCAGGGGTACTTGTCTTTTTTGTTAACTTAAAGGGCAATTCGGTCTAAGGGATTCGGTTAGGGGTATTTTAAATGCTTGTATATAAAGTGAAATTAACCGAATTGCCCTTTAAGTTAACAAAAAAAGACGAAAATACCCGACTTAACGGATTAAAATGGATGAAGTTAACAAGCTGGATGGAAATGGCAAATTTTCAAACCTTTTGGATCCAGATGCGGAAAAACAAAACCTTTAGACGAAAGTTGCCAAACTGGCCGAACCTCAGGGACGAAAATGGCATTTTACTCAAAAGAGTAATTAAATGAAAAGAAGTGGACACCTCCCCATGCAGTGGTTCTCCAAGGACACTTGGATATGTAATAGGCGAATATCGCATATTTATGGCGGCTTCACTTGATACACTAGTTGTAGCCTGAGATAAAAGGCGTTGATTCCCGAATGTTGGGCAGTGAATATGTTGATCCAACATTTGCATGTGCATAGCCATCATATCTCTTCGCCTATGAATCTCCAAAATAAGCGTAAATAACGCCTCATCATCTGATATATTTTGTAAAAACTGTAGCCCGCTTCGTACTAATTCATAAAACGGTACACGGCATTTCTTATCGTCAACCAAAAGCCAAATCACATCCAAACAATTATGTAACCATTCAAATAACGCTTTATCGCGTTTCCATGATTTTATTCCGTCAACCTCATCACTCCCTTGTTGTTGTTGGTCCCAGTTAACCAACCAATTCATCATGTGGTTAAAAATATCAGCGTGAGTAGACGGTTTTAGATTAACTTCTAACGCAGAAAATATGATCTTGCAACACAGCTGGCGCAAACTGCTTATAGCATTATCTCTCGTTAACATGTTACTTCTTGAATGGTGGCCGGAGTTGTTGATGTCTGATGATTTTACAGGCGATAACGGTGTAGTTGATGGTTCATTTGCTGATTGAGACGGGGATCCGATTCCGTGAACGGAAATTAACGGAGATGCGGGACTTGAAGTTTGAAAATTTGAAGACGGGATTGCAGTGGATGATGGCAACATTCCGGTTTGTGCTAAAGATGTAGAAGATATGGTTGGCGGTGGTGAAGTAGTTGAAGATATACTAACCGACATTTCGGCAGAAGAAACCGATGAAAGAAGAGATGGTAGAAAAGTATCCCAGTTTATGTAACCTATGTTGTACAGATTACGCAAAGCAAAAAGAAGAAATTCTGCTCTTGGTGCGTGATTACTACATTGGATAACCAGAGAGATGAGAACAGATTCTGATACAGTTCGTAACGGTTCCCGATCCTGAAAATTTCATATATTTGTTATAAATTGGTACAGATTACGTAGTTCAGTGAAGTAATCACATTCAACATTAGAAACTTACAGGAAATTGATTCTGTAGCTGCTCGAAATCGACAAGAAATTGTTCATTGCGTGGAGGAAGATCTCTATTTAGAGCAGTCACTCGTTTCTGTGTCTTGTTCCTGTAATTAAATTCAGTTTCAGTGTCTTATGTATAAAAAACTTTCAGTAATCACTGAACGAAAGCATGGATGTAAGTTTGTAGCTTCAAAGTAATTTTTTTAACAGCCAATAAATGCACCAAAGGCATCAGCAGGAAGCTGGACATCCATGAAACCAAAGAAAAAAGCATACAGTAAACCAGAACAAAAGTAATTTTGTGTTCTTTCTTCTTGAATGATGATCTCCAGTATACTATCAACCTCTATACATATGAGGTTGAGCAAACAGTTACTAGAAGAAGTGCAAAAGTAATAGACATGTCCCACAAAGGCACAAACCAATAACAAACTGCAACATAGCTGTGAACCAGCTAAGGTTGAATTGGCCACATCTTGCATTGTAGCCAAAGAACACGCATGCCTTAAGAGTCTTTGACTTAAAACATTTTTATGGGACATCTAATATCAGTTTTTAGCCATTGGAGAAATATGCTACAGCATACACCAATCAAATCATAGATGTGATGTTCTCATTTAATACGATCGATTTAAGTACAATTGGGACTAATCACTAAACCGACTTAACTACTTTGGTGTTAAGTTGGCTAATACTTACAAAACAGGCCCTTAACTCCTAATACTTATCTAATAGCTACAAAAGTTCAAATGACATGTAACAGGATTTGAAGAGGAGGAAGTTCATCAATTTCATTTAGCATTGTTTGTGTATGCTTGTTGTTACAGGATTCTGTTCAAACAAGTCTGATGTATAATTTCTGTTTTGCCGAAAAAAAGGACTTTGTTGCAGCAAATTCGTAGAATTGTGATATTAGGTATAGGCGATACAAAAGCAATGGACAACACGTCCCACCAACTGATAAACAAACTCCAACATAACCGTAAACAAGGGAACTAAAACTACTAGTAACGGATATGCAAGAAAACCTGTTCACATAATAATCTAAAAACAGACTTGATCATTTTTACAGGCAACATTCCATATTGTAACACGGTTGGTGTAACCGATGCACAAGCATTCATTTAGTTTTTTGTGTTCAGCAGCAACATTTCATGTTTAATACTTTTAGCTCTAACTAACTATTTCAACTGTAATAACCTTGAAATTAGCCTGTATAATCTCTAATGTCACAATTAAAACCTTCTATATCAGGTCAAAGAAACTATTTCAAAACGAAACTTAAAAGGAGAGTTTAACATACGGAGGTTCTCGAACCAGATCGTCTGCCTTTTCGCGGCCACTTCTCTGCAAAATTTCAATATTCAACAACAAAATATTCAGAAAGTAATTACAAAATGCGAATTGTGTAAATGAAATCATATGAAATACACATACGCCGAGATAGAGATTGAAGAGGTCGATAATAGCTGGACGAGCGGGGTGGAACTGGAAAGCCCTAGCGGAAGCGGTGGCAGCGCGGTGGTGGCTCTGGTCCGCCATGTCAGCGGGATTTGGTGATTGAGTGGTGATGGATGTCAACGGAACACCAGCACCACCACCACCACCGCCGCTGGTTGTCGGAGCTCTGAACATGTGAGAGATTAATCGGAGTGATACGCCGTTGTGGCTGAATTAAGTTGGACGGATTTGAGACGGAAGAAAAAAATGAGGGTTTTAGAAGTTGCGAGTATTGTTAGTGAATGCCAACAGGACAACGGGTTATGACTTTTTTTGTTCACGGTTGCCGGTGACTTTTATTTCAAAATGGAAATCTTACTTTTTATTTTCAATCCAACCAGTGGAATTCCCCGTGCGATACGCTGGGAATTCGATCAGTATTGGTTCAGTTGATTATCGTATCAAAACGGTGCTAACACTTGTTATAGTAATCGAAAGATAAAACCCAAAAAAATTATAATATGCCCAAATGGATATGGACACATGTTTACATCTTTGGAAAACCATAAAAGTGAATATCTTGTTCAGTTGGAATCGACGTGGTACCAATATTGTTGGGGCGATATCAGTTCGGTTCGTCACAATACCGATACAGTACCGACACTCGCTATAGCTTACGATATAAAAAAAGTATTTTGTATCGCTACGGAAGTTGTTCGCACGGTGTCGATATGGCTCGTCACGATAAAAAAAAAGACTTCGTTACATTTGACATGTTAAATTTTGAATAAAAAAATATCTGTACGTAAATAAAAATAAGTGGTATAACTAAAATAGAAAATCATAAATCATAGTTTCAAAGGCTTGTACAACAACAACAACAACCGTACCCAATATAATCACACATATAGCCAAGTTATTGGTAGGGTCTGGGGAGGGTGAAATGTAGGCAAACGTTACCTCTATCCCAGGGGATAGAGAGGCCGCTTCCAATAAGACCCTTAGCTCCTAAACCAAATCTAGATATAAGAGTCAAATAAACATGCAAAAAGTATATAACACAAATGCAAGCGATAACACTCATAGGCTATCAATATAAAGATGAAAAATCAAGCCCCTAAGTCGAGCATCTAATACCAAATCGAACTATCCTCCTAAATGTCGTTAACCTTAATCCTACGTCTCCAATAACTCATATCCTCGACTATGTCCTCATAAAGGTGCAATTCTATCAAATCCTGTATAATCCTCCCATCCCAAGTCAGTTTTGGTCTACCTCTACTCCTTCCCTCCACACTAATGGTTTCCACAGTTCTAACTGTGGCCACTGTCAGTCTCCTCCTAATATGGCCAAACCATCTCAACCTCCATTCCCTTATCTTGTCTGATATACGAGCAACCCCTAATCTTACCCTAAAAACCCCATTTCTTATCTTGTCCAACCTAGTGTGTCCACACATCCACCGCAACATCCTCATCTCTGCTACCTCTAGCTTACGCGTCTGTGTCTTCTTGATAGCCCAACATTCTGTTCCATATACCATAGTTGGTCTCATTGCCACCCTATAAAATTTCTCCTCTGTCTTCTTCAAAGGCATGTAACTAAATTAAATGTAAATGGAGAGTTTTAGTTTTAAAATACAATAAGAACATGGTTAGCGAGAGATTTAAGAAATAATCAAATCTTTTTCATGTAAATCGCTATGTTGAATTAATGGGGTGATCCATTGACAAAGGTAAAGCTTTGGTTAGGGTCAAAGGACGTAGGGTGTAATAGGTTTTGCAAATAAAGAATTGTGACTATAATTATTGAAGTTAAAGGGTATCCATTGCAATTCGATACAAACCTAAAAGATGAAAAGTGTAATTTACCCTTTAATATATAATAGTTACTATCCGTTGGGTTGCTTTTTTCCATTACATTTGACTCGTTAAATTTTGAATAAAAATTATTTTCCCTATATTAATTTGCAACTTTCTTTGCTCCTCACATTTTACTGTTCAATTTTCTTTTGGTTCTTATTGGTCACTATTGCACATGGCTGCATTTGGTTGGTCATCACACCACTACAGTCCATATACACCTCTTTCTTACTCCTACTCCCTCCTGATACACATAACACCACAGCAACCATCATTTGCTTTTAATTTTGTTAAAATCCATCGTTCAAATGCTAATACCATCTCTGGCTACATAAGGTTGCGGTGCCTAAGATGGCAGGGGAGATACAGTTGGTTTTTAGGGAGAAAATGTAGAAGTTAAGATTTTTTGAGAGAGAAGACAGAAGGTGACGGTGGTCGGCGATGTAGCGGGTGGTTGTCGTGGTGGTTGCGGCCGTCATGTGTTGATTGTTGTCTGAGGCGGTGGGTTTGGTTTTTTAGAGAGAAAGGAAAAACTGAAAAAGGTCACGGTACGGTGGTGGTGGTGATCCTACAGTGATATAAGAGTTTAGGTTTAGAGATAGAGAGATGAGACACGAGATATAAAGAGTTGTGGTGGTGTTGCTGCATTAGCGGTTATGCGGTGGTGGTGTTGGCAGTGATGCAGGCGGTGGTGCTACGGTGATTGGTGGCGGTGGCAACCAAGGTTAATTAATGTGTTTTCTTTACTAATGAAAGTTCTCTTTGATGGCAAAAAAAAAATAGATTATGACAGAGAGATGCAGAGATGTTTATACTTAGAGCACATAGTTTTTGAAAAGAAAAGAACATGGTTTTTGAAAACCATATACATAGGTTACCGTAGATTAATAACTTTAAATATTTGTATGAACTAATTTGTTATTTAATTAAAATAATAATAATAACAATAATAATTTTTATCTATTTTCTTTGTAAACTAATTACTTTAATACTTTAATTTTTATATGAATCAAGCTATTACGTTATATCAAAATCAATTTATTTAAATATCGCTTATAATATGTATCGGTAACGGTGTTCATTTTTTTTTATCGATGTAAATTCTTTTTGGGATTTGAATTTCTCTTTTGGTTGTTGTATTGAGTAATTGTATCGTAATGAACCAATGCTATCGTTTTGTTTACATAATTGTCTGCGACACGCTTACGTGGTTAAACGTTTTCACGTCTTTGTTTTGTTCGGTTTAATAATCTCACCGCAACGCGTGGGTCCTAAAGTCTCGATTTTTATAAAAATCAATGTAAAAAAATATAATTGCAGTGTATCTATTTTTATAACTTTAAGCTTTTATAATTTTATTATTTCATTTTTTTTCGTGATTTTGTTACTATGTCAACGAATTTACGTTTCAATATGAATTTGGCGAGTTAACATGTCACAATGTGTATGTGTGGTTCAACATTTTTATATCTATTTTTTTATTCGATTAAACGTTTCCGTCGCAACGCGCGGGTCATGAACACTAGTTTGTACATAAATAAAAATAAGTGGTATGACTAAAATAGAAAATCATAAATCATAGTTTCAAAGGCCTGTAACTGAACTAAATGTAAATGGAGTGTTTTAGTTTTAAAATACCAAGAACATGGTTAGTGAGAGATTTAAGAAATAATCAAATGTATTTCATGTTAATCATTATGTTGAATTAATGGGGTGATCCATTGACCAAGGTAAAGCCTTGGTTAGGGTCAAAGGACGTAGGGTGTAATAGGTTTTACAAATAAAGAATTGTGACTGTAATTATTGAAGTTAAAGAGTATCCATTGCAATTCGATACAAAGCTAAAAGAGAAAAAGTGTAATTTACCCTTTAATGTATAATAGTTACTATTCATTGGGTTGCCTTTTTAATATATAGCACTTTTTAATATATAGTAATAATAATAATAATAGGTTTTACAAATAAAGAATTGTGACTGCAATTATTGAAGTTAAAAGGGTATCAATTACAATTCGATATAAACCTAAAGAGAAAAAATGTAATTTACCCTTTAATATATAATAGTTACTATTCATTGGGTTGCCCTTTTAATATATAGATAATATATACTGATATTTCGTAAAATGGTGTTAGCTTAGTTAGCATGCTTTATTTTGTTAGGAATTTGTACTTTTGTAAAGATATTTGTTTGATTAGAGTTGAGAGTATAACTAAAGTTTAACTTTTTTAAGAGTAAATTGCAATTTACTTCCGTTAGATTTGGTTTAGACTATTTCCTAACTCTTTTCTTTCAGTTTTTGTCCTCTGAAACTCTGACGTGGTATTTCATTGCCACATGTCTCAACAGTTAGTCAATTGTTAGTTTGACTGTTAATTTTAGGGTAAGGATATAATTTCACTCACGAATCTTATTGACCATCTTATATCTCCCTTATTTTCTCTCATTCATTCTCTAAAACCCACACATACAATGTCATCTTCTTCCTCTTCACTGTGTTCACACACATCACCTGATTCAATGGAGTTTAATGTGCAAATGGAGAATGAATCGATCATCAGTACGATTACAAACCTTTATTTCACTTTCGTTGTACTGAAATCATGTCGTTCACACACAATCTAAGCTTTGTTTCATTGTGTGTGGGTACAATGTGCATTCAAGATTTATTTAATAACTTTGTGTAAAGTTTCAAAGAATTTTTTTACCATATGTTAGGGGAGAAATGAGAAGAAGATATTGAAACGTTAATGTAAAAGAGATGGTGGAAACAAGGCTTCAGAAATACAGTAGAGTCTCTATAATTTATTACTCGATAAATTAATAACTTGCCCTGTCCCAACTAGGGACCAATACAAAATTGGACCCCAATCGATAAAATAATAAGATAATTTTTTTTTTTGAAATCCTAATGTAAATATATTGGTCCTAACGAAACTATAAATTAATAACTATTAAAATGTTCCAAAATTCTAGTATTGTCTAGTAAAAATGAACCTATAGTCACCTGTTTTTTTTTTTTACTTCAAATCCATATTGAGTTCATTTTTAAATCTCCACATTGCATTTAGGAGTTGAGGTGGTATGCTCATATTGCAACAAAAAGTTGTGAAGAGTTGTTGCCACTTGCAATGCTTCTTTCCGAGTGACCGGTTCCAAAGATACTGAATCATCATCAACTTCCCATCAACCGGATTTTGAACGGTATCCGCCATAATTTCTTCAATGCTTTAAACCTCGTAATATTCATTATTTTCACCTGGATAATCCAACAATTTTGAAGTCATGTTTGGCGGTAGAAAAAACAACTCCATGTTTTGCAACCCTTGAAGTATCCACTACCAAGAGAATTTTTCGACCGTGCATTTGATCGTCTAGCCAACGAACATATTCTTCAAAAAGCAACCCAGTCATCCATGCTCTTTTATTGGCACGGTATTCACAATCTAGGTTATTCATGTTGACATTCTTAAAACAACGTGGCTTTGCATACTTACCAACGATACAACGTGGCTTTGCAAACAACGTTCCTTTACTAACTTTCAAATCGAAAGTTTTGTCAACCCATTGCACCAAATCTGGTTGAGTGCATCCTTGGTGATCTCTCTTATACTCACATAACAATTTTCGTTGTTGATTGGTCATCAGTTTAGAAGCCATAGTTGATGTGATTTTAAAATTTATCATTAGACATTTTATAGTGATCAATCTAGATCTATGTAAACTAAACTTGACAAGTTTATTAATGTGTGAATGTACATGAGAATTTTGAAGGTCCATGTTTATGTTTTATTCAAATAGGTAAAGTGAACGGACATGAAAATTTTGAAGGTCGATGCATTAATTTGAGAGTTGCTCACAAATATAAGCCAACTCTTTAAATTAATAATTTATTAATTTATCGATATAACAATATCTCGCTAAATTAATAAAGTATCCTGATCTCAACGTTATTAATTCATAGAGGTTTTACTGATAAATTTGTTTCTCATACTATATGTTTTTAAAACATTTGTCTTTTTTTAAGTTATAAATCAAACTATTTGGTCTAGTTTAAATATTTTAGTCAAACATTTCATATCTATTAATTTAAAAAAAGTTAATTGCCATTTTCGCCCCTGAGGTTTGGGCACATTTGCCATTTTCGTCCAAAATGACAGTTTGGTACCATTTTGCCCCTGAGGTTTGGGCACATTTGCCATTTTCGTCCAAAATGACGTTTAAAAACCATTTTGCCCCTCACGTTTGACCATTTTTGCCATTTTCATCCAAATCTTTAACCTAGTTAAAAAGTTATGTTAAATGAGAATTTTTTTAATTTAATTTTTTATATTTACTCTATAAAATACAATTGTTTAATTTATTTTTTTAAAAAGTTCTCTAACATAATTGTTTATTATATTTTATAGAGTAAATATAAAAAATTAAAGAGTTAATTACCGTTTCGACCCGTACCGTTTCGAGCCGAACCGTTTCGACGCGAACCGTTTCGACCCGAACTGTTTCGACCCGTACCGTTTCGAGCTGAACCGTTTCGACGCGAACCGTTTCGACGCGAACCGTTTCGACCCGTACCGTTTCGACGCGAACCGTTTCGACCCGAACCGTTTCGACCCGTACCGTTTCGAGCCGAACCGTTTCGACGCGAACCATTTCAACCCGTACTGTTTCGAACCCGTACGGGTCGAAACGGTTCGCGTCGAAACGGTTCGGGTTCGAAACGGTACGGATCGAAACGGTTCGGCTCGAAACGGTTCGCGTCGAAACGGTTCGGCTCGAAACGGTACGGGTCGAAACGGTTCGCGTCGAAACGGTTCGGATTCGAAACGGTACGGGTCGAAACGGTTCGGCTCTAAACGGTTCGCGTCGAAACGGTTCGGCTCGAAACGGTAGCGAAACGGTACGGGTCGAAACGGTACGGGTCGAAACGGTTCGCGTCGAAACGGTTCGGCTCGAAACGGTACGGGGCGAAACGGTACGGGTCGAAACGGTTCGCGTCGAAACGGTTCGGGTCGAAACGGTTCGCGTCGAAACGGTTCGTGTCGAAACGGTTCGCGTCGAAACGGTTCGCGTCGAAACGGTTCGGGTCGAAACGGTTCGCGTCGAAACGGTTCGGCTCGAAACGGTACGGGTCGAAACGGTAATTAACTCTTTAATTTTTTATATTTACTCTATAAAATATAATAAACAATTATGTTAGAGAACTTTTTAAAAAATTAAATTAAACAATTGTATTTTATAGAGTAAATATAAAAAATTAAATCAAAAAAAATTCTCATTTAACAGAACTTTTTAACTAGGTTAGAGATTTGGATGAAAATGGCAAAAATGGCCAAACGTGAGAGGCAAAATGGTTTTTAAACGTCATTTTGGACGAAAATGGCAAATGTGCCCAAACCTCAGGGGCAAAATGGTACCAAACTGTCATTTTGGACGAAAATGGCAAATGTGCCCAAACCTCAGGGGCGAAAATGGCAATTAACTCTTTAAAAAAATAGAGCATTTTACTATTCAATTTTGTTACTGATCTTAACCCCAACTTTCAGTTTTTACGCATCATATCCCTCAAATATTTAGAAAACTTCTTTTTTACTTTTTTTTACGTTGGTTTATTATCGTTTCAACTTAGTTATTCATTTTTACGATATTTTTAAGTGTCGGTCTAAATTTTACGAGTTAACACGCTACACATGTGTGTGGTTTAACCTTTTTACGTTTTTTTTGTGGTTTAACGATCTCGTAGTAACGAACGGATCCTATGTTGAATTTTTTTAATGACTAAACTTGTATACCATGGGGATTGAACCCATGACCTCCTACTATTCCAAACTTTATATAATTCACCAACATCACTAGGCTATTCCTAATTGAACGAGACCTATGTCGACTTAGTTATGCTCATTTGAGAAGAAAATTTAATTGAGTATAAAAAGAACAAAAAGTACAATTGTAAAACATTAAATAGTTTTTTTCTCTCATCTCATCTATTATTATTATTATTATCTTTGACTAATTAATTAGTCACAAAGACTATCATACTTCACAGTAAAATTTTTGCCTACATACATCAAAATTTATCCTGCACATTTTAAAATTTATCCTACAATGCTCGTAATTTATCATACATAACTCGTAATTCATCCTACACTTTAAAATAAAGTCAATGAGAAGGAAAATTATTTGTTTTTTAGTTAAAACTTAAATGGGTAGATATGAGGCGTTGGGAAAAAGTTACAGTAGAATGGTCATAAATCTGATATTTCAGTTAATATTTAGTATAGATATATGATATTTTAAGTTTGGATAACATTTCAGAATATTGTAGAGTTATAGATGAATTTCAAGCAAGACATAAACAATTCACTCAAAACTAATAACCTTTTTATGCCCTTCAATCTTTTTACAATCCTCATGATATTGGAAGAAAAGTAGCATCCTCAGCCTAATATACTTTACATCTATCTCCCAAAATCTACACTAGTAATCTGTACAAAAAGAATAAGCAATAGCTTCCTACATTGTACCATAACAATCTACTCTCGCATTGGCCGTTTACCATAAGGATCGGACACCGGGCCTGCAGACGTCAAACCACGATGCCTACGGTGAGGATCAGAAGTTGAACTCGCATGCCGCGCTGGAGTACGAGGGGCTGTTGTGGATGCGGTAGGGTTTCTAGAGGTGGTGGTGGACCTAGATTGAGAATTTGTCCCTCTAGACATCCCGTCTGAAGAGGATGACGTGGCAGACGCACGAGACCTTCTGGGTCTTGAACCTAGAAATCCGGGTGGTGTCGGTTCGTCGAGTGTGCCTGGCTTCCTGGATAGCATCAGCGCCACTCGGCTCATGGTGGGCCGTGCAGTGTGATCGAATTGGGTGCATAGCAATCCGATTTTTATACAAGTGGCTACTTGATCAGGGACCGCGGTAGAGGCCAATATTGGCTCCAATATTTCAAGCCCTTTGCCCTTCTTGTACATTTTGTATGCCTGTAAACAGTAAAAATGTAAATACAGCTGATTTTTGCTAATCCGACGTTAACAAACGATCAAAGTTCTTACCCAATCAAGAAGATTTACACACTCGGGGTCAAGGTCAAAAGTAAAGTTCTTTTGACCACTAATGAGTTCTAGAACCACCACACCGAAGCTATATACATCTGCCTTGATAGATAAATTCCCATGCATGACATACTCAGGCGCCATATAACCACTGCATAAAAAAAAAAAAAACCGAGAGAATTTGCATTAGATTTTCTGCATTTTGGAGATCAAACGTAGGGGTGCAAACGAGCCGAGCGCGAGCTCGATTAACTTATGAGAGCTCGAGCTTGGCTCGTTGGTAGTTTCTCGAGCTCGGCTCGTTTATTATCTATTAATTAATATATTAAATACATATAATATAAATAATAGACTCGTTTAGGCTCGCGAGCTCAATAAGTGAAGCTCAGGCTCGGACTTTTTTACTAAACAAGCTTATTTTTAGGTTCAGACTCAGCTCGTAAACAAGTTTAAATAAGCTCGGCTCGGCTCGTTTACTTGACAACTTTAAATAAGGGGTAAATGTTATTAAATATTAATACAAACTAATATTACACTTAAGGTTTGACGAGCCTGACGAGCTTCACATGCCAAGCTCGAGTTCGGGCTTGATAAATAAACGAGCTTTATTTTAGGCTCAAGCTCGGCTCAGGCTCGGCTTGTTTCGAGCTTTTTCTCGAGCCGATCTCGAGCAGCTCGCAAGCCGCTTGGCTCATTTGCACCCCTAGATCAAAGTGTTATGAAAGGCCGGTTACGATCAACTTGTGTGATAACTCACTTGGTACCCGCTACACGAGTATGCACATGAGTTTGGTCTTCAGGGTAGAGCTTGGCCATGCCAAAATCAGCTATTTTGGGTACCCAATTTTCGTCTAACAAAATGTTACTAGCTTTTATATCCCTATGGATGATGCAATCGTGTGCATCCTCGTGAAGGTAAGACAAGCCTCGTGCTACACCACAAATGATGTCATATCTGCGTTTCCAATCCAATGTGTCACGTGTTCTAGATTCTACATCAACAAAACTATCACCGTTAAGTAAAGGGATAGAAATTTCACTCAAGAATTAATAAATCAAGATAAAGAAAGAGTGGTTACTGAAAAGAAGTTTGTCTAAGCTCTCGTTAGGTACATATTCATACACCAAGAGCTTCTCCGGAGCCACACAATATCCTAACAAGCTCACAACATTACGATGTTGTACACGCGCCAGTAATTTGGCTTCATTTACAAACTCCCTTTTCCCCTGATTCGAAGTGTGTGCCAACTTCTTCACAGCAATCTGCACCCCTCTGTCCAACGTCCCCTGCAACGACAAACACCCAACGTAAATTCTCTACAATAATATCAACTCACATTGTGTTTTCAACTAATCTTTTCTTGTTTTTTAAACTAGTTAGCATTTTGAACCATCAAGTTTGGTTTTTGAACAATCAACACACTAGCAAAAAAAAAAAAAAAAACACTGTATGTAGCAGAAAACAGCACAAAACAGACAAGGAACACAACATTTGACCAAAACATGTTTGACAAAAACACTGATTTCTTTATCAAAACATGCTTGACAAAAACAATGATTTCTTTATTCATTATTAATCTTTTGTCAACAAAATGCCAGTTCAATGTCTTTGAAAACGAATCAAACCTGACTAAAATCAAACAACTATCTAGGAACACATTTAAATTTACTTACTTTCCTTGCTGTTCAAAAAAATTAATAAACAAATAAATAAATAATTACAGAATTTGCCCCCAATTGTTCATTCTTCAACATCTACAAACACCCTCCTCAATCATCTACACCAAAACAACAAGAATTTCAAAGAAAAACAAACCTTAAAAACAGGGCCAAAACCCCCTTGACCAAGCTTATTATCAGGATGAAAATTTCTAGTTGCAGAAACTAGGGTTTCAAAGCTGAAAACTTTCTGATCGTAAGCAGTAATATTCCCCAACTCTTCTTCTTGACTTTCTGATCAACAATTCAAAAAACCCAACAAGAAAAACACAATCTTTAACCAAACAGAGCATCAAATCAAGAAACCCATGTGCAAAAACACATAAAAATGCAATCTTGAAACAAAAAAAAAGTGAATCTTTTTACCTTTTTTTGAACTTGAATGAAAGGGTTTAATGATGTTACGAAAGAAGTTAGATTTGCTCATGCTGTGGTGGTGTTAAGTTGAGGACTCCATTAACGACCAAAAAGTGAATAAAAAAAGAAGCTTGTGATTCTTTGAATCGAGGGGTGTTTTAAATTAATGTTTTTGTTGTTTAGAAATTTGGGGGGTTTTGTACTTTTATGGTCAACAAGGCGCGTTTACAAGTTACAACTAGACTAGATAAGACGTATTTATTTTTGTATTAATACTTTGGAAAAGTATTATCTTTGGTTTTTGTTAATTTTCTTTTACTAATTTGTCCAACACGTTTCTTTTCTTGCTTCTCAAGGAAGCTTTGGAGGTTTTATGTTGATTTTAGGGAGTATTTCAAGCTGATAGTAATCAATTTGTTCACTCACTTAAACTTTTATGGACGTAGAGGTGTTTAGGCCAAACAGTATTCAACCGTGTGAAATGATGTTTCCTTTTGAAAGGTTAAGGGTTTGAGTCCCGCGATGGACAATATAATGTAGAATTAGAAGTAAATTGTACCAAAGGGGCAGTGCTCTAGCGGTATGTGGATGACTTTCTCTAAGGGGAGGTCGTGGGTTGGAGTCTCGTTCGTGACGAAATGCAATGCACGAGCCAGTGGTTTTACCATAGTAAGTCTTCAGACGGTGGGTTCCTCCTGGAATTGGTGATGGCTTGGGTCACCAGCGCTATCTGTGATTGCAGACATGAATGGTTTTTTTCCTTCAACTTAACAACTATGAAAAATTTCAGAAAAAAGAGTGATTTTTTAGAGCTTATTACGTAGCTTAATAATTAATTATTTCTGTTTACCGAAATATTTAGAACTATCGTTTTCCAAGTATAGTCAAATTTGTTTTAGGTCACATAAACAGGTTAGGAACATTGAACCAATAAGATGAATTTTGAGCTTCCAGAGAAAAAAACATACATAGTAAAGTCACACCATGTGTGAATAAACTAAGGTACAAATTTCGTCCGTACTGTAGGAACCAATAATGCGAAGTGTTTTCTAATACCTTCTAATTCACTGGAATTTTGTTTTTATCTTTATATTGTTGGTTTTAATACAATTTTGCTAATAAGGTCAAGTGTATACGTAGGTGTTTTCATTTGCTTTTTTGTTATATTAACTTGACCACCCTTTCTATTAATATTTCTTATGTTACAAAAGTGCAAAATTAGAACCAACAAATTCAGACTTTTTATAGAAAACAAGGTCAAATAATACACAAAATGTAAAAAGAAAATAAAAATTATTAATTATAATTAAGATGATTTACAGACAACTAAAGTTGATTTACATATAATAAAAGTTATTTTGACAACGTTACAATCTTACTATAAGAACCATTCTAATTTATCTTTTTGTTATTAAAAATATTTCTTATATATGTAAATTAATTATTATAAATATATATATATATATATATATATATATATATATATATATATATATATATATATATATATATATATATAGAAACGAGATCAAGAGAGAACGGTGAGAACTGATCCTGGCCCAACACGTGGCAGGGAGTGCTAATTGTTATGCCGGGGTACGATTGTTATTGTCCACTCCCCGCTAAACAATGGCGTTATGATTCATTTGCCCAAAAATAATTAAATATAAATGGCGTTTTCATCTTTATGAGTTTATGCTACTTTACATGGCGTTTTATTTAAAAAATGTATTTTTTTACGAATGGCGTTTATGTTTTAATGACATTTTCATCTTTATGCTTGTTTTTCATGGCGTTTTATTTAAAAAGTGTATTTTTTACGAATTGCGTTTATGTTTTAATGGAGTTTTATTGATTTCCTATAGATTTGGCGTTTTTATGTTTTCTACTTGTCTTAGTTAGTTAGTTTAGTTTTTTTAACCCCTTTTTTAATGTTGTTTATGTTTTAAATGGTTACTATTTGTTAATTATTATAATCATGACGTTTTCTTTGATTTGCCCAAATACGGTAGTAGATCACACAACCAAACATGTAGATGTAATAATGTAAAGAGTAAAACACGATAGTCAACATTAAAATACATGGCGTTTAGCTAATCTACATATTCTAACATTCTTTGTGCTATTCTCTCGTCTGCTTTGTCAAACAATTTACGTATTTTTTCTCCCCCTAAAGCCATGAATGTATTTAGGCAACTTGTCAGTGGTTTTATGTTTTCATTTTCGCTATGAAACAAGATTTTTCCAATGTATTTTACCCTTAGTTCATTTAGCTGTCTTTGTTGGAGTTGATTTGGGGCATCTTCTGTTGCCAAACCACTTCTCCAACGAGCTATATCCCCCATGTATGTTTCCATATGCCTCATTGCGAAAATCCCACAGTCGATGACGTTAGACTTTGTTCTACAATCCATCTTTTGTCTGACAACCTTCGCCTTGCTCATGATCTTATGCTTTGGGTGATTTTTAATACGCAAGTAGTTTGCAAAAGCTCCGTGCTGTAGTTTTCACATTTTTTTTTTGCATATATTAGTTTGGCGTTTTGTCAACATAGTTCCTATATTCAAAGTTTTTAAGATACTTACCAATTTTTCCACCCATCCTTCATACTTTTTTTTATGCTAACGTTATCCCCTACACCGCTGTTGTCCAATACATTAACTCTGTTGTGTTTCATGTTGAAACAGACAACATAGAAATGTCTTTCCCAGATTATTGGCACGAAGACCAGTTCATAATCCTTGATGGTTTTTTGTTTCTTTTCTCCTTTGAAACGCGTGTTTTTCAGAATAGTTTCCATGTTTATGTTGAATTCGTTGTTTCGTGCATCTTCTGTTGTCGTTTCCTGGTATGCCGGAGTATTCTGTAATATTGAGTACCACATAATTAAACAACAAAACAATGTCCTGTTATAATTTTATCAATTATATATAGCAAAAGAGTTACCAACAGTAATTCTGTGCAGAATAACCTTGAGGGTGATTCATGAGCCTTGTATCTTTCTTCATAGTTCAGGATATGTGCCCAACATAGAATAATTGAGACGTGTGCTTGAAATCATGGTTTCATATTCTCAAGTAAACGTTATGAATGGAAAGTTTGGCGTTTTATTTTTATTTTGAAGACTTGAGACTTAACTCTATCATAGGATACTAGCAGGGTGCCCGCGCGATGCGGCAGTAGCGACACTTTGCATTGTGGTACTCATTTCTGGTAGTTTTTCTTATTCATGCAATATTTATTATAACATCATTTTGGTGGATATGCGTCATAGGCGAAATCATTTGTTAGTCCGTTTCATTGTGGTATGTATGGTTCGGTTGTTTTGGTTCTTATCCTCAACCGAAGTCATCGGTTGGTCAATTTTATTAACCAATTGGTTTTCGGTTATCAGTTTTAATTATTTGGTTTGATTGACGGTTTTTTGTTCGATTCGTTTAATAGCCAAAACCATACTTTGGCTAATACTTCTATTTATAAATACATGAAATTTAGGTATAAATACATGAAGTAGAAGTATAAATACATAAAATGGATGTGTAAAATATATATATGAACTAAAGGTATAAAAGCTAGAAATATATGATAATATGAATGGTTCGGTTCGGTTTGGTTTGGTTAATTTTGGTTAAATAGGGATACAAAAAATCAATAACCGATTTTGGTTCATTCAGGTTTTCGTTAATTGGTTTTCAGCTAATTCATTTGTTGGTTGATTTTGTTCGGTGTCGTTTGTTTTCGATTCGGTTTTGGTTAATGATTCACTTATTGTTCACCTTAAACATTGTAATTACGTAACCTATCATTTTTTAAAGATTTATAGCGTAAAGACTTTTTAAATTTTAAAAGTTGTTTCCCACTTAATTTTTCCCCATCTTTTTTCGTAGAAAGTTTGTTATTATATCTATACCAACATATGGCGAAATATTTCTTTTAAAATGAGTCAAACCCATGCTAATAAATAGCATATATATCTAGTCAATTTTTGACCTTTTCACATTCGGGTAACAAAAAAAAAATATCTATACAAAATCGGAATATTTATTCTTAAGTCAGTCAAACTCATGCTAATAAATAGCATATATCTAGTCATTTTTACTTTGTCAAATAATATTTATACAAAACCGAAATATTCACGTAGGTTGTTAGAGTTTTATAATATAACTAATATTTAGTTATTGAATCTATACTATAATACATTTTATAGTTTCTAGTAATCAAATACAAACATGACACAATTATTCAATAACGGTAGAATCAATAAATTTAAATCTTAAAATGATTACATAAAGTTTATTGATTTACTTATTCTACTTCTTTGCAATGATCACTTGTACAATAAGGCATTATCTACTTGTACATTTTAATCCGCACGTCGATACTGAACAAGACAACTACCGAAACGTTGACAAAAATGTATAGGTCGTCATGCTATCTTTGTTTTTTTTAAACATTATAGTTAATAAGATATGACAAGAATACGTAAAAGAATTATAAGTTTGTTGTGGAGGGGGAAAATGTAATTAATTATCTATAATTTTGTTAAAATTTAGGGATTTAAGTGTAATAAGTTTAGGGGCTAAAAAATAAATAGTGTTTAAAAGACCAAATTACCCTCATTTTAGGGGTCTTTCATAAATAAAGGGTGATAAAAGTTCTTATTTTTTGGGTATCTTAAAATACCACTCACTCATGCATTATAATATAGTATAGATAACTTCAATTTGCAAACCTTAAAAAACACAAACTCGTCACCCTTTTTTTCCTTCAAAACGCCATGATGTAATAAATGACGAAAATGTAGGAAGCGTTCAAATATAAAATAAATAAACCAATTTTCTTTGAATTACAAGTCAGAAGTATAAAGGAAAGTAACCACGAGTACGAATTACAACTGAAATAAGCAAAAACGAGACAAAAATATAAAATAGAAAACCGTTTTTGGCCGGGTATTGTGTTAAACACGAATCCCTTAAATTAAATTTTGATTCTCTAAAGAGAACTCATTTGTTTTCAATGGTACACCAGCCCAACCAGTTGTTGTTGCCGAGGAAGACTTTAGACACGAAGAAGTACCTTGATAAAAAAACACAAAAAAGATCATATAGAGTTGGAATGTATAGCAAGCATTTCAAGTGTGTTTTGATACTAAGGTGTCCCTAGTATTTATAAAACCGAGTTGAAACATTTATGTCAAAAAACTAAACGAAAAAGAAATAACATTAAACGCCTTTAGTGCATTTTATTTTGTTTAAATGTTGTTGACCAGAAACAGTTTCATTTTCAGTGCTGAAACAACTATTACTCTAGAAGCATCGACAATACTGAGGTGAGGAGCATTGGAAGTGCTGAGTTCAGCACATCAATAGTTGCTATCGTTGAGTGGTAGTGCCGAAGGTCAGGTCCATTGTTGAACCCATCAGCACTAGCTACTTATGAGACTTGGTTCAGTGTTGTACCGCAAGGATGTCAGTAGGCGTCGCTGCCGACATCATCAGTTGTTCCTGCATTGACCAACTCGCCTAGACCCACACCCGACCATGAGCCATTGCCAGTTACGCCTAAGTCGTGCCACTCGAACCAACCTACAAAAATACAAAGACGGCTCTCAAGCGGCTCACAATGTGCAAAGTGCGTCATCGAATCATGACATTTGCCCACGCCACGCACGTGTGCGAGTGCGAGTTAAGGGTGTTTCGCACCCTTCGCGAAACTACTGGTGTATGGCTCCATGGAACAATAAGGTAAGAGTGATCACATATATAAGCCACTTCATTTTCATTTCCTCTTACGTGGGACAACTTCCCACATTTTCAACTTCTTTTTCACAACTTTAATTTAGGTGTGGTCCCTAACTTCGAGCATTAACATCTCATTTATCTCAAACCTGATTTGGACATGGTTTGACTCGTTGTCATGGGCGTACCCACCCTAAGCCAAGGGTGGGCGGACGCACCCCATGAAAAAATATTTTTTAGTGTTATTTTTCGCCGGAAATCCCGACCGCACCCCTTGGAATTTTTTACCAGCACCCCTTGAAAATATTCAACCGCCCCACTTAGGAAAAATAATAATTATTAACCACTTATTCACTTAATTATTTAATCCAATCAAAGCCCAATCTGCAATCAATTTTTATTAACACAAGCCCAAACCCAACTTAAAGAACTTTGAACTAAATAAAATAAACCAAACCCATCCCCCCAAAAAAACTCCCAACGACTTGACGCCACTGCTCACGACCTGGTGGCTTTTTTACAGGAAAAACCAAAATTCCGGTTGGACCGACCCATATTACGTCAGAATTCCAATATAGAACTAGTATGGTTTATTTATTTATTTATTTTGTTTTATGTGATGATTAGGAGAAAATATAGATGTGTAAGGGTTTAATCTTTTTATATATATTTTTTTTTTTTTTTTTTGTTGTTCTAGACCTGTAGTTAAATGATTTTGTTGTTTTATTTATAGATTTGTTTGTTTAAATAATTAATTACAAGTAATCAACATTTAATATTAGGGCTTGAATGTTTAAAAATATAACTGAAAGTTATGGGCTATGGTTGAACATGATTGTTTATTTTGTTTAAGTGTTTAGTGTTGTTTTATGAACTTATGGAGCAAATTATATGTGTTAGGAACAATGAGTAAGAACGTAATGAACTTATGGCGTTTTTAGTATCTTCAGATGATATTTTGGATATATTTAAAAAAAAAACCTGTAGGGCACAATTTTAAATAGATTTGTAATTTGTAATGACGTTTGACGTTTTTTTGATGATTTATAAATTTTAGTTTGATTTTCTTTTGTCTTACATGATCCGACCCGACTCGCTATGAACCGATATTTTTATACAGCTAGAGGCCTAAAATCTTTGAAAATACTCCGCACCCCAGGAAAAAATTTATGGGTCCGCCACTACTCGTTGTAAAACCATTACAACATAGATAACAAACACACAAAATAATCTTTATATTAACGAAGGTATAGTATAAATATATTTGTTTAATATTGTCATCATATCATCGAAACGAAAGTTGTTTTCCTTGAAGAGATCTTCAATAGGTCTTATGTATGCAAAATGTTGTTCCTCTTCATCACTCAAAGTGAAAAGTGTGACAACCCTCATAATTACATGTATCCGGACGATTTATTAATGTTAATTTAAGTGCTTGATGACTGTGCTGAATCACTTAACTGCTTTCTGATTACTGCGTCATGCTTACATGTGCTGGTAAACATACTAGTCTTGTACAGAAAATTGACTAAATAATCCTGTGTGCTTTCCCAAGTGTGGGGAATTAAAAATGTTACAAAAAGATATATATAGGACACTATATGGAATAACTTAGCACTTTAACGGAACGGTATGCAACCGAACAACCGGACATTACCCGAAACACTAAAATATTGCAAAAAGCATTGTTTTTATTTTTCTGAGCTAGTCTTGATTCCCGAACACTATAACACACTACATAGTACATGGTACACACTAAACACTAGGCTTAACACCTTAACCTTCCACTAAATCACCTCTTACCAAATAATTTACAAACTACCCCCCCCCCCCCTTATGGTGACCGTCCCCTAGGGACCCCACATCACAAGATTTACATAATCTTGTTATATCTTCCATAATATTGCCTTGGGATATGTTGTGATATTGTTTGTACTTGTGGGAACATTCAAACCAATGGGTATTAGAGATTTAAGACTATAAGAACTTGATCTTTATCACCAACACTCAACACCTCTCTCCCTCTCCATTACTCTCGGCCGAACTACTCTCCCCACACACCACCCATTTTCGATTCTTGTTCAAGTGTTCCAAGACTATCCCAAGGTGTATCAAGGTGAATCACGAAGTGTGGAGCTCACGGATTGTCAAGGACCTCTCTAGATTTCTTTTATCCACCCGTTTTCTCTAGTGTTTCTTCCCTAGCTTAAAAGCTAGTGGTAAGCTCCTTTGATCTTCATTTGCTTCATATTTATGGTGGTTAATAGTTAGATCATGATGAAAACTTAAGAACACTAAAAGATCATATGCAAAAGTCTTGAACTTAAAGCTAACTTAAAGATGAAATATTGTTAAAATGAAGAAGTAATGTTAAGTATGACGTTGTTTTGTTATGTAGTTGATTACTTGTTGCTTGCTTGATGAATATTAGTAACATGATGTTAAACATCATGGTGGAACTTGTTAAAGTAAGATTAAAAACTTAAATTAACAAGTTAGGAGGTGGTTAGTGATTTACATAAGAGAATCACCTCCATGTTTAAACATGAACTTGATAACAAGATGATTTCTTGAAAAAATAGTAAACAAAGTAAGTTGGTGATCGTATGGATCCGAGTTTTACAAATGGCTTTTCTAAATAAACCAAGTTTAAAAGGGTGATTTTTAGAAGAACATGGTTTTATTAAACCTACACTATTTTTAAATAACAACATAAGTGTAGAAATACTTTTAACACAAGAAGAGGTTATAAGTAAATATTTTTTGCAAAATATGTTCATAAGTTGTGAACATCTAAAAATCCCGCGAATGAGATCTTAAATAAAGTAGACACACTTTGGAGGGTAACTAAACCCACTAAACGCAATACCAAGTTACTACGCGTTTTTTATGAAAAACCAAGTTCATGTTGTTATGTAAAAGTGCATTGTTTTTGCACTTGACTAGTGTAATGTTGTTTGGTAACTTGTTGTTGATCGATTGGATAATTTCCGAAAAGAAAATGATATGCTGATAAGCATGGATACCTCCATTTACAAAGGAAACTCTGGCGAAATTTTCTAAAAATTCCAACACTTAGAAAATATTTTCTAAAACAAGTGTTACAAATATATTTTTAGCTTTGTTTTCAAAATAAACTTCGCCAAAGGTTTTGTTACAAATTACAAAGTATCGGAGGTTGACTTTTACGAGTAAAATGGATAAATATATATATAGAATATATATTTTATATTAGAACACTTGCGTGGATACTTGTTTATTTTGTGAGATAGTTATATTATTTTAGGGTAAAATAATGTAACTTAACAATATAACTTGACATTTGAATTGTGTGGTATGTGATAGAAGTAATGAGTAAAATAAACCGTACGTAGGATACGTGTTATGCATGAGAAACTGATTGTTATCCGTAACTTATTAGGACGTGCTTGATTTCTGATTATTAGAGTAACTAATCTAACCGAGCAAACCAAGGTGAGTTCACACACTTTCTAAGGCATGGGATTCCCGGTGGTTTGGGAATGGGTTAAAGAACTAAAACGGAACCTACATATCCTCCTTGGGTAGGATATGTACCGCCATCCTCCATAGGTAGGATGCCAATATTAATCCTGCGTATTCTCCTTGGGTAGAATACGTACGTTCGTCCTCCTTGGGTAGGACAACAACCTTAAAACTTACTAGACAAAACTCTATCATTAAGTCCCTCATTTTATATCGACTTAATCGCCGAGGCCAATGGCGAGCGGGTCATTAGTTAATAGCGCTATTAGGTTTAACAAACCTCACACTGTACCGTTCGGACGGGCGTGTACTAATGGACTATGGCAAACTGTCAATGATGATAGAACATTGACGTAGGGCACAACTATTGTTCGTCAGTTGTCGATATCATACGGTCTAGTGGTTCACATGGGGAAGCCCCCACTAATTATGGATATGGTTTGGGTAATAAAGAAGAAACTGGTTAATCATACTTTCAACTATGGGGTAACCCCCATGGCAATTAAGCCAACGAAAGACACACCATGTTTTCGGAAACAACTTAAAACTAAACAACCAATCGTGAACTCACTCAACTTTGTTGTTGACTCGTTGTTACATGCCTTACAGGTCGTTAGATGCTTATGGAGCTTGCACGAGGAGGTGGTCGTTGTGGAATATGGGTTGTTATGTCCCGTGCTAAACATTTAATCCTTATGAACTTATTAAACCTACGTTTTGGACTTTAAACTTATTAACTATGAACTTATATTTTGGTTCTGCGTTTGATGCTTCCGCTGTTTAAATTGAACTTGGTTAACTAGCTTTTGGTCACCAATTGTATTGTGGTTGGTTTCATTTACTTAAATTCGTTGTTCAATATGATTGGTGGCTCGATCCTGGTCATGTCACTCCCCCAAGCGGTGATACTCCGCATGGTGGATTTTGGGGGTGTGACAGATTGGTATCAGAGCCATTGGTTATAGTGAACTTGGTTTTAAAAAGGGAAAAGTTTTTTTATAAAACCAGACTATAACCTGTACAGTGCTCAACGATCCACAACGACGCTTCGCTCCACGTGCAAGACTCAACATCCAAGGTGATATGGTTTATGTTTATATTACCTACTTGTTAAGTTACATGGTACATTGTTCATGGTATGCATTAGTTAATGTGATAACTGTTATTTGAACCTTGTGTGCTTACTCTCTTCTGTCACTCCACACTTACGCGCTTTACGACACCTTTCTTACGTGTGTTCCTTCGATGTGAAGATCATGAGTGGACGTCTCGACATGACCCAGGGTCAGCTGACGACCTTGATTAACGAACGGATTGCTGAAGTCTTAGCAACCCAATCAGGGAGTCAACCCATGCACACCCAATCACGCATAGGCACTTTCAAGGCGTTCTTGGAATGCAAACCTCCCACTTTCGACGGCACTGGAGGAGCAATCGACCTTCTATACTGGATCCGAAGAATCGAATATACATTCGAAGAAAGTGAAAGCCCTGCCAGCAATCGAGTAAAGTACGCTACTGGCATGTTGCAGGGGAAAGCGTATTCTTGGTGGAATGCACAAGTTCAGATGCTCGGATTGGCAGACGCGAATGCCACCCTCTGGAGCAACTTCAAGGATTGGATTAAGGAAGAATTCTGCCACCTGGACGACATTCTGGAACTTGAAATAGAGTATTATGGTTTGAAGATGGAAGGATCAGAGATTGAGGCGTACACAAAGAGGTCCAACGACTTGGCTGCCTTATGTCCTAACATGTCACAGCCCATATCTAGACGAATCAAGCTATACCTCAGAGGCTTAGTCCCGGAAATCCAAGGGTCTGTAATTGCGGCCAACCTTCCCACAATCCAGCAAGTCGTTCGTTTGGCGCACCAACTCACCGATCAGGCGGTGGAAGATGGCAAGTTGCCCAAGCGTAACTCTTCCAATGCAAATGCTTTTATTAGTAACTAGTATATTTGGGGTGATCACCAAGGTGAGGGTCCTAACTCTATACGACAGGACCCGCACAGGAAACTAGTACAGCAGGGGCCGAACTACCAAAATCAGGGGAGATACCTAGGGAATAAACCGAGATGCCGCAAGTGCCAACGGCACCACAGCGGGTCATGTGCGGGATCGTGTTGCCAGTGGTGCAAAAAGATGGGATATATGGCTAGAGACTGCAGGAGCCCATATCCTGCAAACCGGAACCAGCAACAGCAGGGTAGCAAGAATGGGTGTTTTCGATGTGGTGCTGAAAACCACTTCAAGAGGAACTGTCCACAGATGAGGTAGAATCGTGACAACAGCGGCAACCAGGGCAACGAGAACAATAACGGAGACAATAAGGATAACCGCAGGACTGGTGAGCATGAGTTCCTGAATATACAAGAGGAAGAAAGAAACAACCCCAACGTTGTGGCGGGTAAGTTCCTACCAGACAATTTCTTTGTTTCTATTTTAGTTGATTCGGATGCCGATGTTAGATATGTGTTCCTAAGAGTTAGTCAGGTGCTTAAGCGTACCCCATTACCCTTAAAACACCAAACATGTTATAGAACTAACTAACGGTAAAAGTCTTGAAACCACACACATAGTTAAGGGCTGTAACCTCGTCTTAGCTGGTCAGACCTTCTCTATCGATCTCATCCCTATCGTTCTGGGTAGTTTCGACGTTGTTATTGGGGTGGGTTGGTTATCTCATCAGCAAGCGGAAATTCTTTGCAATGAGAAGATCGTCCGTATTCCTCATTCCGATAAAGAACCTCTCATGATTCATGGCGACAAGAGTGGTGCTGTTGTGGGCATCATCTCTTTCCTCAAGGCCCAGAAGTGTTTGCGAAGGGGCCACACTACTATTCTAGTCCTCGTTTCTGATACATGCTCGGAAGAAAGGAAGATAGAAGACATTCCTATTGTACGTAACTCCCCTGAGGTATTTCCTGAGGAATTACCTGGTCTTCCGCCTCATCGACAAGACGAGTTTCAAATCGAGCTAGCTCCTGGAGCAGCGCCCATAGCTCAAGCACCTTATCGTCTAGCCCCATCAGAACTTGAAGAACTGACCACGCAACTACAAGAACTCTTGGAAAAAGGGTTTTATATGTCCTAGCTCTTCGCCTTGGGGAGCCCCAGTGTTATTCGTAAAGAAGAAAGACGGTACCTTCAGAATATGTACTGATTAACGCGAACTCAACAAAGTGACCGTGAAGAATCGTTATCCTCTTCCACGCATTGATGACTTGTTCGACCAGTTGCAAGGGTCGAGTTATTACTCTAAGATTGATTTGAGATCGGGATACCATCAGCTGAGAGTCCGAGAGGAGGACGTCTCCAAAACAGCATTCAGAACTCGTTACGGCCATTACGAGTTTCTGGTTATGCCTTTCGGATTGATGAAGGCACCTGCGGTCTTCATGGATCTCATGAACAGAGTGTGCAAACCTTACCTGGATAAATTTGTCATAGTATTCATCGACGATATCCTGATCTATTCAAAGAGTCAGTAAGAACACCAACGACACCTGAGACTTATTCGGGAACTTCTTCGAGCAGAACAACTGTATGCCAAGTTTTCGAAATGCGACTTTTGGCTTCGTGAAGTACATTTCCTAGGCCATGTGGTAAACACGGATGGGATTCATGTGGATCCATCCAAGGTTGACTCGATCAAGAACTGGCCTGCACCTCATACACCAACAGAAATCCGCCAATTCTTGGGATTGGCAGGATATTACAGAAGGTTTATGAACGATTTCTCAAAGATTGCGCAACCTCTCACTTCACTAACTCAGAAGGGTGTCACCTATCGTTGGGGTGATGCACAGGAATCTGCGTTTCAGCACTTAAAAGATAGACTTTGTAGCGCGCCTATCCTCTAATTGCCGGAAGGCACAGATGATTTTGTGGTTTACTGCGACACTTCCATCCAAGGACTTGGTTGCGTGTTGATGCAACGTGACAAGGTCATTGCCTACGCATCGCGCCAACTTAAGGTTCACGAAAGGAACTACACTACACACGACTTGGAATTGGGAGCAGTTGTTTTCGCACTTAAGATATGGAGACATTACCTGTACGGTACCAAGTGCACCATTTACACCGATCACAGGAGTCTCGAGCATATCTTCAAGCAAAAGGAGTTAAACATGCGACAACGTCGATGGGTCGAGCTCTTGAACGATTACGAATGTGCGATCAAGTATCATCCGGGCAAAGCCAATGTGGTGGTCGACGCCCTCAGTCGAAAGGATACTATACCTAAACGAGTACGTGCGTTACAGCTTACCATTCACTCTAACCTTCCCGCTCAAATTCGTGATGCTCAGGTTGAAGCACTGAAAGCATAAAACATCAGGGCTGAGTCCCTGCGAGGATCAAGGAAACGGTTAGAACAAAAGGAAGACGGCACCTACTATGTTAACGGTCGCATCTGGGTTCCACTTTATGGAAACTTACGCGAGCTTGTGATGGATGAAGCACATAAGTCTTGTTATTCAGTACACCCTGGTTCGGATAAGATGTACCACGACCCAAAGACTACATACTGGTGGCCTAGCATGAAAGCCCACATAGCAACCTACGTTAGCAAATGTTTGACTTGCGCGAGAGTCAAGATTGAATACCAGAAACCATCAGGCCTACTTCAACAACCAGAGATACCTAAATGGAAATGGGAGCAAATTTCCATGGATTTCGTCACTGGTCTGCCTAGATCTCAACGCGGAAATGATACAATTTGGGTAATCGTGGATCGACTGACCAAGTCTGCACATTTTCTGGCTATCAAGGAAATGGATAAGTTTTCTACTCTAGCAGACATCTACCTAAAGGAAGTGGTATCAAGGCATGGAGTGCCAACCTCCATCATTTCTGATCGTGACTCACGTTTCACGTCCGAATTGTGGCAAGCTATGCACAAGTCCTTTGGTTCTCGATTAGACATGAGTACGGCATACCATCCACAGACGGATGGGCAATCTGAACGCACCATCCAAACTCTTGAAGACATGCTCAGGGCATGTGTAATCGATTTTGGCAATGGCTGGGAAAAACACCTCCCGTTAGTGGAGTTTTTGTATAACAACAGTTACCACACCAGTATCCAAGCCGCTCCGTTCGAGGCATTGTACGGACGGAAGTTCCGATCACCTCTTTGTTGGGCAGAGGTTGGCGACAGTCAAATCACTGGCCCAGAACTTGTAGTAGATACAACCGAAAGAATTGCTCAGATATGACAGCGAATGGCGGCAGCTCCTGACCGTCAGAAAAGCTATGCTGATAAGCGCAGGAAACCACTCGAGTTCCAGGTTGGGGATCGAGTGCTACTCAAAGTTTCACCTTGGAAAAGTGTAGTTCGTTTCGGCAAACGAGGCAAACTCAATCCGCGTTATGTCGGACCGTTCGAAATTGTTGAGAAAATTGGCAAATTCGCTTACAAGTTGAATCTACCGGCAGAACTCAGCGGAGTTCACAATGTTTTCCATGTGTCGAATCTGAAGAAGTGTCTGTCAGATGAGACCCTCATAGTTCCTCTCAAGGAACTCACTATCGACGACCAACTGCGATTCGTCGAGCAACCAGTAGAGATTACTGATCGAGATGTCAAGGTTCTCAAGCGTACCAGAATACCTCTTGTTCGAGTTCGTTGGAATTCCCGTCGTGGCCCAGAGTATACCTGGGAACGAGAAGACCAAATGAAACTCAAGTATCCCCAGTTGTTTGAGAAAAGTGCAACCACTACTGAGACTGAAGCTACTGCAGAATTTCGGGACGAAATTCCAAACCAACGGGGGGATGATGTGACACCCCAGGAAAACCAGGAAACCAACGTAACTTAACTAGCTTCCTCAATACCCACGTGCTAAATTTCGGGATGAAATTCTCTTAACAGGGGGAGAATGTGACAACCCTCATAATTACATGTATCCGTACGATTTATTAATGTTCATTTAAGTGCTTGATGACTGTGTTGAATCACTTAACTGTTTTCTGATTACTGCGTCATGCTTACATGTGCTGGTAAACATACTAGTCTTGTACAGAAAATTGACTAAATAATCCTGTGTGCTTTCCCAAGTGTGGGGAATTAAAAATGTTACAAAAAGATATATATAGGACACTATATGGAATAACTTAGCACTTTAACGGAACGGTATGCAACCGAACAACCGGACATTACCCGAAACACTAAAATATTGCAAAAAACATTGTTTTTATTTTTCTGAGCTAGGCTTGATTCCCGAACACTATAACACACTACATAGTACATGGTACACACTAAACACTAGGCTTAACACCTTAACCTTCCACTAAATCACCTCTTACCAAATAATTTACAAACTACCCCCCCCCCCTTATGGTGACCGTCCCCTAGGGACCCCACATCACAAGATTTACATAATCTTGTTATATCTTCCATAATATTGCCTTGGGATATGTTGTGATATTGTTTGTACTTGTGGGAACATTCAAACCAATGGGTATTAGAGATTTAAGACTATAAGAACTTGATCTTTATCACCAACACTCAACACCTCTCCCCCTCTCCATTACTCTCGGCCGAACTACTCTCCCCACACACCACCCATTTTTGATTCTTGTTCAAGTGTTCCAAGACTATCCCAAGGTGTATCAAGGTGAATCAGGAAGTGTGGAGCTCACGGATTGTCAAGGACCTCTCTAGATTTCTTTTATCCACCCGTTTTCTCTAGTGTTTCTTCCCTAGCTTAAAAGCTAGTGGTAAGCTCCTTTGATCTTCATTTGCTTCATATTTATGGTGGTTAATAGTTAGATCATGATGAAAACTTAAGAACACTAAAAGATCATATGCAAAAGTCTTGAACTTAAAGCTAACTTAAAGATGAAATATTGTTAAAATGAAGAAGTAATGTTAAGTATGATGTTGTTTTGTTATGTAGTTGATTACTTGTTGCTTGCTTGATGATTATTAGTAACATGATGTTAAACATCATGGTGGAACTTGTTAAAGTAAGATTAAAAACTTAAATTAACAAGTTAGGAGGTGGTTAGTGATTTACATAAGAGAATCACCTCCATGTTTAAACATGAACTTGATAACAAGATGATTTCTTGAAAAATTAGTAAACAAAGTAAGTTGGTGATCGTATGGATCCGAGGTTTACAAATGGCTTTTCTAAATAAACCAAGTTTAAAAGGGTGATTTTTAGAAGAACATGGTTTTATTAAACCTACACTATTTTTAAATAACAACATAAGTGTAGAAATACTTTTAACACAAGAAGAGGTTATAAGTAAATATTTTTGCAAAATATGTTCATAAGTTGTGAACATCTAAAAATCCCGAGAATGAGATCTTAAATAAAGTAGACACACTTTGGAGGGTAACTAAACCCACTAAACGCAATACCAAGTTACTACGCGTTTTTATGAAAAACCAAGTTCATGTTGTTATGTAAAAGTGCATTGTTTTTGCACTTGACTAGTGTAATGTTGTTTGGTAACTTGTTGTTGATCGATTGAATAATTTCCGAAAAGAAAATGATATGCTGATAAGCATGGATACCTCCATTTACAAAGGAAACTCTAGCGAAATTTTCTAAAAATTCCAACACTTAGAAAATATTTTCTAAAACAAGTGTTACAAATATATTTTTAGCTTTGTTTTCAAAATAAACTTCGCCAAAGGTTTTGTTACAAAATACAAAGTATCGGAGGTTGACTTTTACGAGTAAAATGGATAAATATATATATAGAATATATATTTTATATTAGAACACTTGTGTGGATACTTGTTTATTTTGTGAGATAGTTATATTATTTTAGGGTAAAATAATGTAACTTAACAATATAACTTGACATTTGAATTGTGTGGTATGTGATAGAAGTAATGAGTAAAATAAACCGTACGTAGGATACGTGTTATACATGAGAAACTGATTGTTATCCGTAACTTATTAGGACGTGCTTGATTTCTAATTATTAGAGTAACTAATCTAACCGAGCAAACCAAGGTGAGTTCACACACTTTCTAAGGCATGGGATTCCCGGTGGTTTGGGAATGGGTTAAAGAACTAAAATGGAACCTACATATCCTCCTTGGGTAGGATATGTACCGCCATCCTCCATAGGTAGGATGCCAATATTAATCCTGCGTATTCTCCTTGGGTAGAATACGTACGTTCGTCCTCCTTGGGTAGGACAACAACCTTAAAACTTACTAGACAAAATTCTATCATTAAGTCCCTCATTTTATATCGACTTAATCGCCGAGGCCAATGGTGAGTGGGTCATTAGTTAATAGCGCTATTAGGTTTAACAAACCTCACACCGTGCCATTCGGACGGGCGTGTACTAATGGACTATGGCAAACTGTCAATGATGATAGAACATTGAAAAAGGGCACAACTATTGTTCGTCAGTTGTCGATATCATACGGTCTAGTGGTTCACATGGGGAAGCCCCCACTAATTATGGATATGGTTTGGGTAATAAAGAAGGAACTGGTTAATCATACTTTCAACTATGGGGTAACCCCCACGGCAATTAAGCCAACGAAAGACAAACCATGTTTTCGAAAACAACTTAAAACTAAACAACCAATCGTGAACTCACTCAACTTTGTTGTTGACTCGTTGTTACATGCCTTACAGGTCGTTAGATGCTTATGGAGCTTGCACGAGGAGGTGGTCATTGTGGAATATGGGTTGTTATGTCCCGTGCTAAACATTTAATCCTTATGAACTTATTAAACCTACGCTTTGGACTTTAAACTTATTAACTATGAACTTATATTTTGGTTCTGCGTTTGATACTTCCGCTGTTTAAATTGAACTTGGTTAACTAGCTTTTGGTCACCAATTGTATTGTGGTTGGTTTCATTTACTTAAATTCGTTGTTCAATATGATTGGTGGCTCGATCCTGGTTATGTCACGCCCCCAAGCGGTGATACTCCGCATGATGGATTTTGAGGGTGTGACAAAAAGCTTCTCGGTGCTGTTTGTTTTTTTGGCCAGAAGCACTTCTGGCCACTTATGTCTGCGTCGCGCAGACACACGCAGACCTTTGGGTCCTGCAGCTTGTTTGTTTTCCAGAAGCACTTCTCATCTTTTACCTCTTCACCACCTCTTCCCCACGCAGACATAAGCCCACCTTTTCTCCCCTTTTTTCACCTCTTCTCTCTTTCTTCTTCAACTTAAAAACCCTAATCTTACCCCCACCTCCATATCCTCTACAAACACACACCACAGTCGATCTCTCTCTCCCTCACACATGGTCACCGGAATCCGGGGACGGTGCCGGTCGGCTACACCCCTCTTTACCCTCACGATTGTAACATTCCCAAAATTTTTAAATTCAAAATAAAGTTATGGGTAAATTGACCAATAGAAATATATTTTGGCGAACGTAGGAACCGTTTAATAATTATAATAATAAAAATACGTTATAATTAACCTTACTCCGTTTTTAATGAAACTTAGGCCAAAATATAGATAAAAATATTCTCGTTCTAATGGCATATTCATTATTTTATAAAACGTCATATTTTAGAAGTTATAAACGCCTAATAAGAGAAGCAGTTAAATTAATTATAATATATATATATATATATTAAATAAATTAATAATACAATAATAATTCAAAAGCCAAATTGAAATGCATGCATTTGTAAAGTACCATACCTCCACGTCAAAAGAAAATTTAAGAATTTTAATGAAGAGGATACGTGTCACACCCCAACCGATGGCGGAAACATCGGGATGAGACGAAGTGTGTAGATTGCAAGAGACTTCATAACGCTATTTTGTGTCCAGTATTTAATAATTACCCTTTCCGTTGCTTAAATCAGATAGTACAAATTTCGAATCACAACACGTATAAAAGAAATATAATTTCGTTTCATTTCATAACAGTTTAATACAATGGTTTTGGAACTAATTACATGTATGAAAATAAAGTACAGTACAACAAGTATTAAAATCTAAATGCGATTCTAGGCAATCCTACTTGATTCCTTGCATCATCCAAATCCTGCAATACATGTTAAAGCATAGATCAATACAAATGGTATTGGCGAGCATACAAGTTTGAGTATAAGTGTAAAAATGTTTTAAATAGTTTTTTTTTCTTGGCAATAACTAAGTTAAGCAAATAAATTTAAACACGTATGATTGCAAGTATAACACGTATGTTTGCAAGTATAACACGTATGAGCATATATAGAGATTATTTGTATAAAATTCTAGCATTTGTGTGTATTTGATTCAAAGTACATGTATTGCATCCCAAAGGTAATAAAGCGTAAAAAGGGATCGAATATGCTCACATTGGTTGCGTTGCGATTTATTGTAAGAACGTACGAGTAAAGATTTGAAGTCCAAAAGAACGAGCAGGATGGTTATCCTAGAATTAAAATGGCACATAACGATCTAGTTAATAACTATACGTTAAATAGAATTCCTAATATTATTGTTTTCACACTTTAGTTATCTAGAATATATAATTCATTATAAGTTATGATAAAAAGAAATAAAAAAATATATAATCTATTTTATTAATAACTTATGATAAAAATAAAAAGGATTAAAATTACTATTACTTGATTTTGGTTTAAGTAAATCTAAACCTGTAGGTTATAATATAAAAGAAACGAAAATAATTTACTTTTAGTAAGTTCCATTTAAAATACTGTTTCGTTTTAATTATATAATCATTCAAATAAAATGTTGAAACCACTTATGCATTAGTTAACTATTATTAGGAATTTATGAATAAATAATATATATAAAAATATATATATATATTCTTTTGAAAATGAGCTCCAATAAAACACACTAAAGATTTATGGATATAGAAATGAGTCTCATTAAAATAAGTTATATTGTATCGAATTATGGATGTCCATACACAACACTCAACCATAAATTTTGACAGAGACTCATCGTCATCTTCTTCCCTTTTAAAAAGGAAAACTGTGGTGTATTAACTTCAAACATTTGGCAGTTCATATTTCTTTTATAAGCAACATACAATCGAACAACTGACTAATGTTGAAACCGACCGGAGACCGAACCGAAAAACAAACTTAAAACCTTACCTGAATCGAGAGAGCAACCGAAACGAATCCGTATGCAAACCGAGTCCACTGGTGTGACTCGAGCTGAAACTACCCGAGACAATAATCGGCCATCGAATCTGACCCGAACACCTTGAATCTAGTCGCACTGGTGTTGGACGCCATGAGCCGAGATTCAAAACTGAACCGAATCTGACCCGAGCCGAAACAAAATCAGAATATGAAGCTCGAACCACCCTCGACCCGAATCTGAACGGTACGCGACCCGGGCTGAACCAACACCCGAGCCGTCTTCAACATCATCACCATCTTCGACACAGAAGCCAACAACAACACAAATCAACTCATCAACTTCCTCAATATCAGAAAAGAAAAAGGAAAGAAACAAACGAAAGGGAAAAACGGTGAGGGAAAGGTTTACCGAAAGTGGATTCGTCGGAGTACACAACGTATGCCGCCGCCGCAGCGGTTGTTGTCGTCATCGGTTAATCACCGGGGGGGGGGGGGGTGTCGCAGGTGTTGGCTGTGGTGTCGGAGAAACTCGTCGGAGACACAAGCTGCTCGGCAGCCGGCTGGTTTTTCTGGTCGCCGATCCTTCAAGAGAGGAGACAGGGTGTTTGTTTATGTTAAGTCTGAGATTTGGGGGAATAGGGTGGTTTATGGGTGTGTGTGAGGTATGAGAGGATAAAGTGAAAGAGATAAAGAATTTGAGAGGGAAGGTAGATGGTGAGTGGCTGATATGTTTAAGGTTAGGGTTTCAAAATGAATTAGTTTAAGCTATCATTATAAACATATAGTTAGGGTTATTCCCTTAATGGGCTTAGGCCCAAGGCCCACAAACCCAATCCCTTGTTTTAAGTGGCCGCTCGTTCCTACGAACCCGTTTTCGCAACCGTTCTTCAAAAAAATCGTATAATATAATATTAGGTCCGTAAGTATGTAAAATAATGCCGGTTATAAATGTTGGACACGTTCGTTCGTTGGTTGCGTAAAAAGCGCGTAAAATGCCGCGTTGGTCGCTTTAATCCATTTTTGGATCCGGTTTATACTGTGATTCCAAAATAGAAGAAAAAAATAGAAAGACGAACACGTATTTTCTAAAAAAAGGAAAAGCGGAAAATACGAGGCGTTACAGTCTCCCATCCTTTAGAAAATTTCGTCCCGAAATTTATTCAAGAGGAAGACTTTAGAAAATTTGCATTTCGTAGTACGGGTGGGTATAGACGAGGAATGGGTTGGTGAATGATTAAAGTTTGTATATAATTATAGCAGGGAAACACCGAATTCCTCATGGCCCGTTTTCACGAAAGTTTGGTAATATGGTAGGAACACTTATATATAGGAAGTACCATCGGCGTATCCACCATGTTCATACTATATTACGTTTGTTTCGCTAATCGATGCCATGTTACGTCCCATGTCACAAACAGGGTTTATTAACGTATTATGAGTGAGAATGATAGCGTATAGTAATTTAAGTATGTAAGCATGATTGTGTTTAAGTATGAGAGGGTTTATAAGTATTTGTTTGATTAAAGTCTTTGAATAGTCCACATGAGATATTTAGTAAACTTGATTAACGCATTACTGGCATGTGATCTCACTGGTCAAACCATCGTGTCCGCAAGTATGAATGAATGACTTAACATGATCGCAAGTCCATGCGGCGGGCGTTACTCCTATAGCGCTACACAAGCGCTATATATGTTAAGGTGAGGCTTCTTCCGAAGTTAATGACAAAATTGTCAACCCAACGTTTAACGCAAGCGTCATCTAATCATAGCACATGTCATCATTTCGTTGCTATGAAAAGATCCGTAAAAGTTCAACTTAACATGACCCCAAATCCATGAGGCGGTGCGCTACTCCTATAGTGCTTCACAAGCACTATATATGTTAAGGTGAGGCTCGAACAAATTGTCACGGCCCCCGACCCGGTTTGACCCGTTTCAGGAGCCGCGGGACAGAAATCCTGTGGTATTTATTTAACAGCGGAAGTTTTCACCAGGACCTTTTAAAAACTAAAATTTCCCGATTATTTTATTTCACAACTCAGGATAAAACCCGGTAATTTACAATCTTTGAGATTTCACAAGGAAATCTTTTTATTTTACAAAACCTATTTCTTTATTTTATATTGAGCCACTTCCTTAAGCTGGTAGTGCTTTTCGGCACTTTTCCTGGATCACAACAAATCACCTGAAACATGTTTGAAAAAGGTTTTGTCAGCGGGAAATACTGAGTGAATCATTCTTGTTACTAAAATGACACGTTTGTTATAATTTACAGTATTAAGGAAGATTACAATGTTTCAGATATCAACCAACTACCCACAGTATTTGTCATCGACTCGTTTCGTGACTGTGGTCATATTACTATTGAGTCCGTTCACCCAATAATAACGAGTATCATTAATTAGGTTCGCCCACCTAAAGTGATAAAAACAGTAATGTGCACAATACCCCACATACCGGCTGTAATTTGGTGTTTATATAAACTTAATCCCTGTAATTATAACTTTGAAAACATTTAAGAATTTATAAAGCATTTTGATAAAAAGAGAATGACTCACTTTGCAGATTTAATTTGAGCAGAGCCTAGCCTACTGATTAGCCTTTTAACCTAAATTAATAGCAAGCACACAATTTGGTTAGTAACTTAATACAGCATTTACGATAACTCACGAGATTAAAACCTTCACAACGAATGACAAAGTGCCATACTTAAACATCCATTGATTTAACGATGAATGACAAAGCATAAACCCTAATGTGGGCAGCACTTAAACATCCATTGGATAGTTTAATCGATCGGACATTGAATCGTATAAGCGATCGAGTTATTACCCTGAATTGCGGCAGCACTTCGTGAATCGTGTGTGTGTGTTTTGGACTGTTTTCACTATAACTTTGTGTACGAAATGAATTTAAACGTCAAATCAACGCAGAAGTTCCAGTCCCACAGCCTACTATTTATAGCTGGAAAATCGTCCCCCTCGCGCCACGCGAGGGGTCCTCTTGTTCCTGTCGCGTGGCGCGACAGGTCACTTCTAGGGTAGAGTAGGCTCGTGTCTTTTATAGCTTTGGTGAGTCAGATTTCGACGTAATTCAATTCCTACAGCAAACTGTAAGGATATTACCAATTAGGGTTTACCGGGGTTTTAGGGGCCCTGTTCCTGATTCCGATTGTTCTGAAAATTTTAGGGTTTGTTCAGAATCACTTGGGTTTCTCAATTAGGGTTTCCTTTTGGACAATTAAAATAATAATTAGGACTTTTTAATGAGAGTTGTTACATTCTCCCCACCTTAATAAAAATCTCGTCCTCGAGATTTATTGGAATAAGTGAGGATACTTTCGCTTCATTTCTGATTCCAGCTCCCAAGTGTATTCAGCTCCTCTCTTTGAATCCCACTTGACTTTAACCAGAACTAGTCGCTTGTGCTTGAGAAATTTCACCTTCCGATCTTCTATCTGAAGAGGTTTCTCAACAAATTTTAACTTTTCGTTTACCTCTATGTCTTGGAGAGGTACTACCAAAGATTCGTCTGCTAGACATTTCTTGAGATTGGAGACATGAAATACATCATGTACTCCAGCTAGTTCTTCGGGTAGTTGTAAACGATAAGCAACTGGTCCTATACGTTGAATCACCGAAAATGGTCCTACGTACCTTGGACTTAGTTTTCCTTTCTTTCCGAATCTAACAACTCCTTTCCAAGGAGAAACTTTCAACAATACTCTGTCTCCAACTTGAAATTCTAATGGCTTGCATCTATTGTCTGCATAACTCTTCTGACGATCTCGAGCCGTCTTCAGCCTTTCCTTGATTTGAGTAATCTTGTCAGTCGTTTCTTGCACTATCTCCGGACCTAACAATTGACTTTCTCCTATTTTTGCCCAACAAACCGGAGTTCTGCACTTTCTTCCATACAATGCTTCGAATGGGGCAGTTTCAATACTTGAATGATAACTATTGTTATAGGAGAATTCTATTAAAGGTAAGTGATCATCCCAATTTCCACCAAAATCTATTACACATGCTCGGAGCATGTCTTCTAGAGTTTGGATTGTTCTTTCACTTTGCCCGTCTGTTTGTGGATGATATGCAGTACTTAGGTTTAGTCGAGTTCCCATAGCTTCTTGAAAACTTTTCCAGAAATGAGAAGTGAAACGACTATCTCTATCTGATACAATGGAGAGTGGAACTCCATGTAGAGATACGACTTCATCTACATACAACTTTGCCAGTCTTTCCATGCTAAAGGTTTCTTTCATAGGTAGAAAGTGAGCAGATTTGGTTAATCGATCCACAATCACCCAAATCGCGTCATTACCTTTTCTGGTTTTGGGTAACTTAGTAACAAAATCCATTGTTATGAGTTCCCATTTCCATACAGGCATTTCTAATTGTTGTAGTAGACCTGAAGGTTTCTGGTGTTCTGCCTTAACTTGTGAACAAGTAAGACACTTAGAAACATATCTAGCTATGTCCTTTTTCATGCCTATCCACCAGAAATTCTTTCTTAAATCTTGGTACATTTTATTGTTTCCAGGGTGTATGGTATACCTAGATTTATGAGCTTCTTCTAAAATCTTATCTCTTAATTCTCCCTGCTTTGGTACCCAAATTCTTTTCTTATGGAATCTCCAAATTCCATCAGTTCCTTGTTCTAACTCTTTTATTCTTCCTTTCATTCCTTCAGCATTTTCCTTGATTGCTGTTTCCTGAACATTCTTTATTTGTTCCATTAAATCTAATTGTAGATTTAATCTAAGAGCACGAACTCGTCGTTGTTTTTCATGATACTTACGACTTAAGGCATCTGCAACTACATTTGCCTTTCCTTCGTGATACTGAATATCACAGTCGTAATCACTTAGGATTTCCATCCATCTTCTTTGTCTCATGTTTAACTCTTTTTTCCCAAAAATATATTTTAAACTTTTATGGTCTGTATAGACAGTAAATTTACTTCCGTAAAGATAATGTCTCCAAATCTTAAGGGCAAAAATTACAGCTCCTAATTCTAAGTCATGAGTTGTATAATTTTCTTCGTGCTTTTTCAATTGCCTTGAAGCATACGCAATTAGTTTCTTGCGTTGCATTAGCACACATCCTAATCCTAGTTTTGAAGCATCACAGTAAACTTCAAAATCTTCAGTCCCTTCTGGTAAAGCTAGGATTGGAGCATTTGTTAATTTCTGCTTCAATATTCTAAAGGCTTCTTCTTGTTTAGGTCCCCAATCAAACTTAACTGCTTTACAGGTTAGCTTAGTTAATGGTACAGCGATCTTGGAAAAATCCTTAATAAACCGTCTATAGTAGCCAGCTAAACCTATAAAACTTCTAATTTCCATTGCAGTTTGTGGAACCTTCCAATTAGTAATCGCCTCTATCTTGGCAGGATCTACATGTCACACCCCGACCACGTGGAACATACAAAACGTGGCGGAAATGTCGGGGAGTGTTGTAACAAAATTAATTGTTTCAAATCCATGGCAATTGAAGTTTCGTTTTATTGATTAAAAGTGTTACAATGTCTTAACAAACAAGGAAATACAACATAATTAACTAGTCTTGCATCTTTTATTGTCACTAAAGCCCAAGTCTGCCTATGTGTATCTTGATCATCTTATGCAACAGCTCCTGAAAAAACACGTGTGAAAATAGGTACGTCAGCATAAAAATGCCTGTGAGATACATAGGTTTTGTGAAAATAGGTTTCATGACTTATGTTTGAGAAAATGTTTAGTCATGAACCTTGTAATTTGCTTTGTCTTTGTAAATCATTTGAAAAACAATAAGTTCAGATGATACGTATAAATAAGAGAATAATGCATGGTTAAATGAGTAACCATGTAAAATGAGTTTGTATAAGTTAAGTTGCTTGTAAAACAATGTATTGTGAAAAGTATGTTATTTGAATAAAATGTTATATATCTCAAATTGAAATGATTCAAATAACGCTACGATATGTAATACCATACAAACACGTATATATAGGAAGTACCAGCGGCGTATCCACCATGCTTGTATCATATTACACACGCCTCGTTACTTAATCACTTACTCAAACCGAACCAACAATGTAATAAGTCTATGTTTAAACCAATAGTCAAAAGTCCTTGTATAAACCATGTCAAATGTTTATAGTCCAAAAGTAGTCAAGTAATGTATAACCAAAATGATATGTATGGTAAGTAAAATTTAGACTACTTAAACCATAAGTAAAAAAATGTACAAAACAAAGTATTGAAGTAAAACTTGGTTTAAATCAAAGTTATGTTTTGTAAGATATATGCATGCTATACTGAATATGAACATTTATGCGGTATTGTGAAAATTCATACATCCAAGCCTTGAGACAGACGGATAACTATTTAAAAGTGAGTTATCAAGAGAATATGTATTCGGATTCGGTCATTCCTTACGTCCAAACAAACCCGAGATTTCAGGAATGGGATTTGTCAAGTCCTATGGTACCACTACTTACTCCCGAGCGGCATGATCGGTGTTAATGAATGTACATTGTCTCATTTAAACAAACCAAATGTCATACCAAAATGTAAACATGTGATGAAGATAATGTACCTAGTATGCTAGAGTAAACATACAAGGTAGAGCTGTAAAACAATGTGTCCATATGTTACTGGAACATATGCAACAGAGATGCAATGTAAAATGATGTACTAAGTATGCTAAGTTATCATACAAAGTAGAAAAGTCATGTAAATCAATGTGCTAGCATGCTATCAGTCAACATACATAGCAGAAATGTAATGTAAATCATGTACTAATAGTGTACTAATGAACATAACAAGTATATGATGTGAAAACAGGAAAGCACAAAAGTAACAAGTAGGCACATGTGTTTCACCCCAAAACAGTTTGGAAAACAGTAAAAGAGGGGTCTATGTACTCACTTGAGATTGCTTAGTAGTCCTTGAGTAACAACCAAACAATGCTAGAGATCGCGGATATCAAACGGCACCTAATATAGGTAACTATGTTAATAAACCGGACCTAAATCGGAAGATCTGATAGAATGAGGGTTCGTAAACCAAACGAGTATAGAGACTCGTGTCATATGGTTAAACAAAGCCTACATACTAAATGAAACCTTAATCTAAGTGTTTTCGACCCATTACGACCCGTTTAGGTAGCTTATGCTACTTTAATGCGTCGTTCGCGTGAAACGCGTTCGGACCGCCTAACTAGCCCTATGACAAGTGTTATATGCCTAAACATGTTACATAATCAGTTATGTGACAAAGGTTTAGGTTACATATGCTTAATTACCAATTACACATGAAAAGGGTATTCTGGTAATTTACCTAAGGCATATAAACTACCTATCATACAACTACTTAAACGATGTGACCATAGGGTATAACCTCGGAAGGTTATTCCCTACCTACTATGGTCACCTAATGTATTTGGTCGGATCCTAATGATCGACCAAATGGGTCGGGTTCGAGGTATAAGCGATTTATTAGATCGCTTACCCTACGACCCTAGACAACGTGGTAATCAGTAGGCATAGTCCCAAGGGACTATAACCAACGTGATTACACTCACGTTGCGAAGTTCAAACGAACTTCGCATTGACCATAAACTGGTCAATGCAGAAAGTCAAACAAAGTTTGACTTTCAGACTCGAAAGACTCGAAAAGCAATAAAAGAACGAAAGAATACTTACGAAGGGTCCCCGAATGCTAATTTCGATTCAAAAATCTCAGGTATGAAACAATAGTTTCAACTTAGAGTTTCTCAAATCAAAATTCTAGTGATTTGAGCAATGCGGGCATGGGGTATTTATAGTTTTCGGTTAGCCGTTAGGATCGTTTCTAGGAAACCGTGCTTTGATCTCAACCATACACCTCAAGAACATGGTATTACAAAACCATTTGAGCCAACGGTATTGCCAAAACCATGTGCGAAAGTGAAAATGGACCAGGTTCAAAGTTTCTGTCCAGGTTAGGCAGTCGCGTAGCGCTACTGCCAAGGCATTAGGCAGTCGCGCTACGCTAGCACCCCTCTGTTTCAGAAAGTTTCAAAAGTGGCAGTTTTGGTCCCTGCACGTGTTTAAGGCCTTTTTCGAAGCGTTTGAACCCCGTTAACCTCATTTCAAGGCTCTAAAATGAAGTTAAAGTATAGGGAACTCAAAACATGCTCAAAAATATGCCGGATGATGGTTCGTTTGGTCGTACGATCGCGATGTTCGCTTAATTACGACGGAATGCGCATAAGCGCGAAAAACGATCCAAATGACGCAACGAATGGATTTTTGGCAAGCCAAACACTAAAGAATAATATAGTCATGCTTACATAAATTTTTGGATGTCCGGATGTATTCAGAACGTAAGTTATGCGCGAAAATGCAAACTTGTGCACTTTTTGACACTTTTAGTCCCTGAATGACCCAAAAGTTTATTTTAGCATACCGAACCCCTCAAAGCCTATTTCTAAGCTATGTAAAGGATATTTATGGTATGTTTAACTTATGGTCATGTTCCGGAATGTCTGTTACAGTTCAAATTGGCATACTTTCGCAGTTTGTCAATTTTAGTCCCTGTAAGTGATATAACTTTGATTTCACCACACCAAACCTTCCAAAACTTATATCTAAGTTATGTAAAGGTTATTTAAGGTATGTTAAACCTATTTCACTATTCCGGAGTGTTTGTTGCATTAAACTGGTTATATTTACGCATTAGTGCGCGTATAACCTTCCAGAAAGCGATTTAGAGTTTGAAATCGAACAAGAGTTGATATGTGCAAAAGATACACATATTTATACAAGTCCAAAGTATGAAATACAATATTTCATTGGTTTGGCATTTGTTTGATGGTTGAAATGACACAGGTGTTACAGTACATGAATACCTTCGTGATTTATCATGTGGCCTAAAAATTGCACTTCCTTTAGCCAAAATTCACACTTCGAGAATTTGGCATAAAGCTTTTCTTTTCTTAACAAAGTTAAGAGTGCATGAAGGTGTTCACAATGCTCTGTCTGACTTTTGGAATAAATAAGTATATCGTATATAAAAACAATTACAAATTTATCCAAATATGGTTTACAGATCCTATTCATCATGTCCATGAATGCAGCAGGTGCATTCGTTAACCCAAAGGGCATGACTGTAAACTCGTAATGACCATACCTAGTTCTGAAAGCAGTTTTAGGTATGTCTTCTTCTTGTACCTTCAATTGATGATATCCAGAACGTAAGTCTATTTTAGAAAAATATCTAGCCCCTTGAAGTTGATCGAAAAGATCATCAATCCTAGGTAATGGGTATCGATTCTTAATTGTAACCTTATTCAATTCTCTATAATCAATACACATTCTCATTGAACCATCCTTCTTCTTTACAAACAACACTGGTGCTCCCCACGAGGATGAACTAGGTTGTATGAAACCTTTACTTAGTAATTCATCTAATTGCTTTTTCAATTCTAACATTTATGTGGGTGCTAACCGATAAGGTGCCTTGGCTATCGGTGTAGTTCCTGGAATTAGATGAATCCTAAATTCTACCTCCCTATCTGGTGGTAATCCTGGTAACTCTTCTGGGAATACATCTGGGTATTCTGAGACTACAGGGATCTCCTTAAGTTCTTTGCCTTTAGTACTAATGATTACTGAAATCATATATACTATTCCTTGCTTTCGTTTATAACTAGCAACTTTCATTACTGATATGAACTTCATGGGTTTACGTGGCTTATCTCCTGTAATTGTAATTATTTCCCCAGTAGGTGCCTGAATTTCTATAGAGTTTTTATCACAAAGGATTCGAGCATGGTTGGCTACTAACCAATCCATTCCTAACACAACATCAAATTCAGCTAATTTCATAAGTAATAGGTTTACATAAAATTTATGACCTGAGAGTTCTATATTTTCTTTTTGCAAAACTTTATCTATGCTAACAGAATTTCCGTCTGCCGTTTCGACTGTAAAAATCTGCCTAAGATTGGTTAAAGGTAATTTAAGAACTTGGCAGAATGAAGTATTTATAAAACTTTGGTTTGCACCAGAGTCAAATAATACTTTTGCGTATACGTTGTGAACTAGGAACGTACCAGCTATCACATCTGGAATAAGTTCTGCTTCTTGAGTGGTTAGCTGGAAGGCTCGAACATTCTTCTTAGTATTACATATAACTTTGAAAACATTTAAGAATTTATAAAGCATTTTGATAAAAAGAGAATGACACACTTTGCAGATTTAATTTTAGCAGAGCCTAGCATACTGATTAGCCTTTTAACCTAAATTAATAGCAAGCACACAATTTGGTTAGTAACTTAATACAGCATTTACGATAACTCACGAGATTAAAACCTTCACAACGAATGACAAAGTGCGATACTTAAACATCCATTGATTTAACGATAAATGACAAAGCATAAACCCTAATGTGGGCAGCATTTAAACATCCATTGGATAGTTTAATCGATCAGACATTGAATCGTATCAGCGATCGAGTTATTACCCTAAATTGCGGCAGCACTTCGTGAATCGTGTGTGTGTTTTGGACTGTTTTCACTATAACTTTGTGTACGAAATGAATTTAAACGTCAAATCAACGCAGAAGTTCCAGTCCCACAGCCTACTATTTATAGCTGGAAAATTGTCCCCCTCGCGCCACGCGAGGGGTCCTCTTGTTCCTGTCGCGTGGCGCGACAGGTCACTTCTAGGGTAGAGTAGGCTCGTGTCTTTTATAGCTTTGGTTAGTCAGATTTCGACGTAATTCAATTCCTACAGCAAACTGTAAGGATATTACCAATTAGGGTTTACCCCCCCTGAGTTTTAGGGGCCCTGTTCCTGATTCCGATTGTTCTGAAAATTTTAGGGTTTGTTCAGAATCACTTGGGTTTCTCAATTAGGGTTTCCTTTTGGACAATTAAAATAATAATTAGGACTTTTTAATGAGAGTTGTTACACAAATCGAACCAACGTGTCCGCTAGTATCATCTCTATAGCACATGTCATCATTTCATTGCTATAAAGACCGTAAAAGTTTAACTTAACGTAACCACAAGTCTACGAGCGGTGCGCTACTCCTATAGTGCTTCACAAGCACTATATACGTTAAGGTGTGGCTTCTTACGAAGCTAATGACCAGTTCATCACATAAAGAATGTCTAGTAATCCCGAATCAAGTATAACGTATCAGTATGCGTGTATTAATTTATTGTGTAAAACGATGATTAGGTAACAAGTATTAAATCGCATTAATATAAAAGAGAGGCTTGATAAGTATTGGAGTGCTTCGGGTTTAGAAACTTCGACTATTCCAAAGTGAATCGCAAGTCCTTCCGAATTAGGGAGACATGCTTTGGCCCTATAGGTATAATACTCTCGTCGCCAGGCGATTAACGGTATTTTACCCTTCCAGTTAGTACATGTCCCTAATTTGATTGAAAATATGAAACTTTGGCGAGATTGAAAATCGTAGAGCGGAACCAGTCACCAAGGTGTGGATATCAATCCTAGCTTGACAATTTCGTCCCCAAAATGTGGCTTATTGAACGAAACAAGATAAAATCTTGACTCATCAATAAGGAACCACTAGAGTATGAAATGGAAATTCCCATCAAGATACGGATATCACTCCGGACTTGATGGTGAAATTTCATGCAAAATAACATGTAAGGTGGATTGAGATTCGTCACCAAATGCGGGAATCACCCCTATTCTAGTGAGTCGTTTCGATTGTGGAATATGAGTATCTTCAAGTATGTATTGTGTGAAATGTTTTAGAAAATACACATTGTATATTTAGACAAAAGAAGAGGTAGAAGCAAATAGGAAGAATTACATATTAAGCAAGAATCAGGAATGGTCGAGTTTTGGTACTTAGACTATAGACTAGGTCGAACATGGCAATTCTACCTAATTCCCTATAGTTATGGCTCTGATACCAATCTGTCACACCCCAACCGATGGCGGAAACATCGGGATGAGACGCAGTGTGTAGATTGCAAGAGACTTCATAACGCTATTTTGTGTCATGTATTTAATAATTACCCTTTTCGTTGCTTAAATCAGATAGTACAAATTTCGAATCACAACACGTATAAAAGAAATATAATTTCGTTTCATTTCATAAGAGTTTAATACAACAGTTTTGGAACAAATTACAACATGTATGAAAATAAAGTACAGTACAACAAGTATTAAAATCTAAATGCGTTTCTAGGCAATCCTACTAGATTCCTTGCATCATCCAAATCCTGCAATACATGTTAAAGCATAGATCAATACAAATGGTATTGGCGAGCATACAAGTTTAAGTATAAGTGTAAAAATGTTTTAAATAGTTTTTTTTCATGGCAATAACTAAGTTAAGCAAATAAATTTAAACACGTGTGATTGCAAGTATAACACGTATGTTTGCAAGTATAATACGTATGAGCATATATAGAGATTATTTGTATAAAATTCTAGCATGTGTGTGTATTTGATTCAAAGTACATGTATTGCATCCCAAAGGTAATAAAGCGTAAAAAGGGATCGAGTATGCTCACATTGGTTGCGTTGCGATTTATTGTAAGAACGTACGAGTAAAGATTTGAAGTCCAAAAGAACGAACAGGATGGTTATCCTAGAGAATTAAAATGGCACATAACGATCTAGTTAATAACTATACGTTAAATAGAATTCCTAATATTATTGTTTCCACACTTTAGTTATCTAGAATATATAATTCATTATAAGTTATGATAAAAAGAAATAAAAAAATATATAATTTATTTTATTAATAACTTATGATAAAAATAAAAAGGATTAAAATTACTATTACTTGATTTTGGTTTAAGTAAATCTAAACCTGTAGGTTATAATATAAAAGAAACGAAAATAATTTACTTTTAGTAAGTTCCATTTAAAATACTGTTTCATTTTAATTATATAATCATTCCAATAAAATGTTGAAACCACTTATGCATTAGTTAACTATTATTAGGAATTTATGAATAAATAATATATATAAAAAATATATATATATATTCTTTTGAAAATGAGCTCCAATAAAACACACTAAAGATTTATGGATATAGAAATGAGTCTCATTAAAATAAGTTATATTGTATCGAATTATGGATGTCCATGCACAACACTCAACCATAAATTTTGACAGAGACTCATCGTCATCTTCTTCCCTTTTAAAAAGGAAAACTGTTGTGTATTAACTTCAAACATTTGGCAGTTCATATTTCTTTTATAAGCAACATACAATCGAATAACTGACTAATGTTGAAACCGACCGGAGACCGAACCAAAAAACAAACTTAAAACCTTACCTGAATCGAGAGAGCAACCGAAACGAATCCGTATGTGTAACAACAATAAATTTATTTAGCGATTTCCATAAATAATCACAATTACTGAGCATTTCTATTTAAACATTCACGCTAAAATACTGGTTTATTTAAAACTTTTACAATTTAAAGTGATACAACATAATGTGGTTTAATTCACCGTTTTAGAATAACGACGAAACAACATTGCGGAAGCTTCGTTTAACGTGTGTTCGGTTCTTGCTCGATGCTTGATCTTCATCCGGGACTCTCGACA
>JARYGA010060600.1:0-34570 GCA_030545235.1 Helianthus tuberosus
ATCTCCTCTACTGTGTCTATGACGAGTTCTGGGCCAGTGATTTGGCCGTTTCCGACTTCTGCCCAACAAAGAGATGATTGGCACTTCCGTCCGTACAATGCCTCGAACGGAGGAGCCAGAATGCTGGTGTGGTAACTGTTGTTATACGAAAGCTTCACTAAAGGAAGGTGTCTTCCCCGACTGTTGCCAAAGTCGATTTCATGTGCTCGAAGCATGTCTTCAAGAGTTTGGATGGTGCGTTCAGTCTGCCCATCCGTCTGTGGATGATATGCTGTGCTCACGTCTAAACGCGAGCCAAAGGATTTGTGCACCACTTGCCATAAATCAGATGCAAATCGTGGGTCGCGATTAGAGGTAATGGAGGTTGGCACCCCGTGCCTAGCAACCGCTTCTTTCAGGTAGATGACTGCAAGTGTAGAAAACTTATCCGTTTCTTTGATGGCTAGAAAGTGTGCTGGTTACGCAAGACAATCAATGAGCATCCAGGTGATATTGTTTCCGTTTCGAGTTGTAAGTAGACTATCGACCAAATCCATGGCAGTCTGTTTTTATTTCCATGTGAGTATTGCTGGTTGCTAACACTCCTCCTTGACTTTCCCACAAGTCAGACATCATTCCCATACCAAGCTAGGTGGGCCTTCATGCCCAGTTACCAGTACAAGGTTTATAAATCCTGATATCTCTCATCAAAACCCAGACGACTAGAATATCGAAGCCGGTGTGCTTTGCTCAACACGAGTTCCCTACAGTTTCCATATAATGAGACCCACATTCGTTCCATGAGGTAACGAGTATCGTCCGACCGGTCAAAGGTTGCTTCTCCAAGCCCCGCATGGGTTCGACTTGAAAATCCTCTTCATTCAGTTCTCCAGTTTGGGCAGAGCGAGTCTGATCAGGTAAGTTAGAGTCGATAGCGAGCTGCAGAGCTCGTGTGTGTTTAGGTTTCTTAGTCATACTCATTCAGAAGTTACATCCAGTGATGTCATTGCATGCTTTAGCTCTTTTGAACATCGATACACGGGAGGCCCTTGTGATCTGTCTAAATAACGCATCTGGTACCGTCCAAGTGATGCCTCCATCCAAAATCCCAAAGCCACAGTTTTCACCGCCAGTCGTGTGTGTGTCGCGCAATTCCTCTTTGTAACTCCATCACGTTTGACATCACTCTCTCGTGTTGCATTGATGTGCAGCTGGGACTCTGATTCGGACCATAAGGGTATACCACTGAATCACCCGCACCCTCGGGTAAAAACGATGCTCAGTGCATTGCAGAGTCGGGATTCGAAAGTTGAAAAGACGTCCTCCTGTGCTGTCTTTCACGAACACAGCACCCTGCTGTGCTAGAGAGATTTAAGCTGCGCGACCTTCGAAAATCCTGTGATTTATCGGCGATAGCATCAAGTGAGACCAAGAAATTTGCTGTATCCACGAAGGACTCTTTGGTGTCGATCAGTTTCCAACCAAGACGGATCTTAGCGAGATCCACGTGCATTCCCACTTCGCTGATTATATATCCAAAAGGTAACTCTCGAACCCAGAAATTACATTTAACAAGACTTTGAGCGGAGTGGCTCCTCCCTCAGGAGTTCTAAAATAAGATACAAATGCCACCCATGGCGTTCCATTCTCCTGGTCAGGATTCAGAACGTTGTCAACACATGCAGCCGATTCATGTGACTCCTGAAGCTGCTGGTGTGTTGTTCAACTCAATGATCATGGTGTATAACGTTGAAATGGCTGCATTACATTCGACATGCTGTTCTGAGAGCATTCTCCCCTTGGACTACCATCTGACGATAGTTCGTTCACTAGCCAATCCTCGAATGGAAGCTTGTTCCTCGCAACTGGTCGACAGATTGTCAATACGTGGTCGAGGCAAACGGTTCTTGACTGTCACCTTGTTGAGTTCTCGATAGTCAGTACACATACGAAAAGGCTTCTCTTCATGGGTATAGCGAGGGCTCCTTAAAGCGAAAACTCATGTCCGACAGTTCCTGTAGTTGGTTAAACAGCTCCTGCAACCTTCGTGGTGCAAGACGGTAAAGAGTACGAGTAGTTAGAATTGCCTCCGGCGCGAGATCAAACTGAGTTCCTACCTAATAGTTATAGAAATGATCCTGGAAGTTCCCCGGGTAGCACATGGAGGGTAATCACGAACAACTGGTGGATCCTCGATCCTCTTTTTCCTAACCTTTCGTCTATAACAGTTGCTAACATAGCGGGGTAATCCCTCCATAGACACTCCTGGCTTTCATTGCTGAAATGACGCTAACCGTTGCGCCACTCTGACGCGTTAGAACAGATAACAATCCTCCATGAAGGAGAGGGATACGTAGAATCGTCTCCTCAAAGGGTATATCTATCAAGAACAACAGAAGAAAGGTCGATGTCGAACACTTGTCCCACAAGGTCGAGTTTACATCCCAACGAGCCTATGAGGTTTCCATTGTCTTGCCATCAGCTGATTCCACAACAGAGACGGAGCGGATTGCTACTCATACTAGCTACTATGTCGTTAAAGTCCTGACGTCGCCCACGCCAATTCTAAATGCTCTTCCAAGAGCATCATTTCTGGTGTTGCTGTTTTCATGACTAGGATTCCAAGTACTGTCGTTGTTCCTTTGATCGTTGTCCTCTTAACTTAACCATGACCAATCCATGTTGTAGGCACCTTTATTTCCTTACTGTAGGCTAGGGTTATGAATACCTTGTTTTCGCTGTGACTGCTGCCCCCAATGTCGTTGCTCGAAACAAAGCCCTACGATTCTTCACCATGATAGTCCATCTTTTCACATTCTGAGCCACGTCCTAAAGCGCTACTCACTATGCTGGCAATTATGCATACCACACTAAGGTCAATTATCATCACTTATGCCTCAATTGATTCGTAAGAGTTGACTCCCACAATTCGCTGACTAGATTTACGGACTCGATTGAAATCAATCCGCTCTCGTTCGTTGCCGGTAATCAGGGTCGTCAAAGTACTGGGCTTGGTAAAATACTACGATCAACCTCCTACCCATCGATGTTGCAAGTGGTTCGAGTAACACACAGTATGTTGCGAGAGTGTTGCAGAAGTGATGGCACTTCGGAATCTAAGGCATCAATATGTTAAGTTCCAGCAAGCGAAGAAAGGTGAGAATGATATCGATCAATCATTCGACGCTGCGACATCCAACACATGGACGTTCGTATAATCACCTAACATTCTCCATGGTTCGCTGAGTTCAGATGGGTGTTCAGGAAACACTCGATAGCATCGAGATTCGAAGGGATCCAAAGATGAATGAAAAGTTCACGTTCGAGTAGGGGATAATTACTGCTATGACCCCTATAGGTTTGTTATGTTTCACATCGATCAAATGATGGAACAAAACCTCTTTTCCACTTGTTAAGCCTCACTGGGACTCACATGCACCCCACATTATTATTATGTATGCACCCACAATAATATTGTGATTTGCATGCTCACCTCAGCTCCTCTTAACTCCTGTCAAATGGTTCCTCAAACTCGAGTAGCAATCAAAGAGTATCACGAAGCGTAAGTCATGAAGGTTTAGGGAAATACCACCCTATCAGTCACGTAACATATGCAAGTATACATGAATTCATACTGTTGTGCTAAACGTGCAATCACATGCAATATCATATGTAGGTGTTCACTAGTTATGCAGTACAATGAGTATACGAGAGACGAACCTTGCAATCTGGAGCTGAGTGTCATGGTCATTTTCACGTCTTCAGAACTGTTCGGTTATAGTCTGGTTTTACAAAAACGTTTTCCCCTTTTTAAATAAAACCAAGTTCACTATAACCAATGGCTCTAATACCAATCTGTCACACCCCCAAAATACCACATGAGGAAATACCGCGGGGAGTGTGACGTACCAGGATCTAAGCCACCAATCACATCGAACTTCGCATAATATAATTAAATAAAACTTTCATTTATTGGCATTAAGTATTACAACGTTACAAACAATTCACAGTATACAGCGGAAGCATAATTCATTCGTTAAGTGTTTATAAACCATTAGTCTTGTGTTTTGATTCCATGTATCTCGACCCATGACCACTCCAGCCTCCCAGACAGCAAGTTCCAACAATAGGTACCTAATGGCCTGCAAGGCATGTAACAACGACTCAACAACAAAGTTGAGCGAGTTCACAGTTGGTTGTTTAGTTTTAAAAGTTTGTTTTGAAAACCATAAGTTGTTTCGTAAACCATGAGTTAACCAGTATCTTTGTTTCCCAAACCATATCCATAACCAGTGGGGGCTTCCCCATGTGAACCACTAGACCGTTACCATATCGACAACTGACGAAAGTAAGTTGTGCCCTACGTCAATGTCTATCATCATTGACTAAGTGCCCAGATCCATTAGTACACGCCCGTCCTGCCAGCACGGTGTGAGGCTTGTCAACCCTAATAGCGCTATTAACTATTTACCCGCTCGCCATTGGCCTGTCGATTAAGTCGATATAAAAATGAGGGACTTCATGATAGAGTTTTGTCTAGTAAGTTTTAAGGTTGTTGTCCTACCCAAGGAGGACGAACGTACCTATTCTACCCAAGGAGAATACGCAGGATTAATATTGCCATCCTACCCATGGAGGATGGCGGTACATATCCTACCCAAGGAGGATATGTAGGTTCCGTTTTAATTCTTTAACCCATTCCAAACCACCGGGAATCCCATGCCTTAGAAAGTGTGTGAACTCACCTCAGTTTGCTCAGTTTGCTAAATTACGTGCTCACCAATATTCAGTCAAAGCCTATAGTATGCACGTATACACAATCAGTTTATGTTTGTAAGGTTTCACATGCAATCTAACATCACAAGTTGTGCTTAGGCAATTATTATCAAGTAACACATAACAGTTAATCAATCCATACGAGATTCAAAGTTCACATGTATGTTCCATAACCATGTTCAACAGTTAGGTGTTCTAGGAAACTATGTTATTCGATCAAATGTAAACATCATTAACAGTGAATAACAAGAACTCAGTTTCTAACATACATGCAGTATACACAAACAGAATAACCTACTGTTCCTTATGAGCTTCAAGACGAAAACCTGAGATTTCATCGACATAGGGCTGCGACGAAAAGGCCACGACAAACACTTGAGATTTCGTCGACATGGGATTTCGTAGAAGGAGAGTTCGTCGGGCAAGGTTCTTCGTCGGCAAGGGTTTTCGTCGACAATAACATAGTCTGCAACCGTACTGTTTCATCTTATCAATCTCATTTGTATCAGACTAAATCAAAAGCAAGCAATCGGTTATCAATTTATGAGTTTTGTACTCATAACAGACTTATTATCATGCAAACAATTAACATGTTAGTCATCGAATATCAACACATCAGGTTCATGTCATCATGTTCTCTATACATCATTAACCCATATTATTAATATTAATGAAATTTATCATTAACAACAAACATTCAATCGGCTCACATCGTACTTATTCATTAAATCACACCCTATACCAGTCTTGACTATACTGATAACCTCATTAAAAGGTGCACATGATTTGATTGGGTGAAGACTACAAACACACCCACATGGCCGCCAATTCCATTATACAAGAGTATCCCCTTTATAAAACCATTGCATGCAATCCCTATTGGACCGTTACTGTTTCATCAATTAAATTATGAATCCAAATATCACAAAGACATATGCTCAAATATATTACAATTCATGTATTCATCCTAGGATCATGCCTAACCTACCCATCATTGATCAACTAGCTCATCATTATCAACCTCATCACACTTCGCATAATAGTTCATAACCCGATATCATATAACAGTTAATTATTATGAGTTTGCACAATATCATGTATCATGGATCTAACAGTTTACTAATATACAAACCCTATGCACCAACAATTCAACTAAACAGTTGACATATCATGCGATCCATGTTTAACAAAGAATGAGATATAGTAACATAAATCGTACACTAACTGAGAGTTTGACTGGATTAAGATGTTGACTGACTAGAGGGTTGCATCGAAGAGAGGGGGTATGCCTGTTGCCGTCGAACAATCAAGTAGGAGGAATAGGGGACAGGTAGTTAGGGTTTCCTTATATCCTCTAATTACTGTTTACGTGACCCCAACCCTTTAATATACTAATATGAAATCTCAATAGTGGGCCGATTTGTGGCATATGCAATGTAAAGTTGGGCTTAAGTGATAAATGTTGTGGGCCGATAAAATGTAAGGTTTTTAGAGTGTGAACATGTGGCCCACTACATGTGCGGCCCATAATGCCAATACGCTAAATAAAAAATTATCGCATAATTAAGTTTAACGGAGTTATAACGACACAGATTAAACGTCATTGACCTTGAAAGTTCGGGTTGTCACATACGTTCACCTGGTGGAATGCGCAAGTGCAAATGCTTGGATTGGCAGGTGCCAATGCCAATCCTTAGAACGATTTCAAGGACCTAATCAAGGAAGAGTACTGCCATCGTGATGAGATCCATAAGCTATAAGTAGAGTACTATGAACTGAAGATGGTGGGATCCGAAATTGAAGCTTACACCAAGAGATCCAACGACTTGGCCGCTCTCTGCCCCAACATGTCACAGCCTGCCTACAAAAGGATTGAGCTTTATCTGAAGGGCTTGGTCCCTGAAATTCAAAGCTTGGCAACTGCAGCCAACCTCCCTACTATCCACAAAGTCATTCGACTGGCACACCGACTCACAGATCAGGCTGTCGAACAAGGAAAGTTGCCCAAAAGGATCAGCACTACTACTAAAGCTTCTGGAGACAAGAAGCGCAAGTGGGATAACAGCAAGGGTTCTAACTCGTCTCAGTCTCAAAACTAGCAAAGAAAAGTCGATGGAAACAAGGGCCCTAACCAGCAAGCTGGTGGTTATCAAGGATTCCGACCCAAGTGCAACCAATGCAACATGCACCACTATGGGCCTTGTGAGAAAAACCATTGTAAAAGGTGCAACATGGTGGGATATTCAGCTAAGGACTGTAGGATTCCTCACCCAGCAAAGCAGAACCAGAAGTCCGAGCAGCAAGGAAATGTCAAGGGGTGTTATCAGTGTGGGGATGAGGGACACTTTAAGAGGAACTGCCTGCAGTTGAACCAGAATCGCAACAACAATCAGGGAGGGAGACACAACAATAAACAACAACAGAAATGGCAACAATGGTGACAACGGCCCAAGGGGACGCGTATTTGTGATTGGCGCATGAGAGGCAAGGAATGACCCCAGCGTGGTAACGGGTAAGTTCCTACTCGATGATCTTTTGTTTCCGTATAATTTGATTCTGGAGCCGATGCTAATTACGTATCATTTTGTGTTAGTAAGAAGCTTAAGTCTCTGCCAACTCTTTTGAACTCTAAGCACGTCGTCGAATTGGCCAATGGTAGAAATATCGAGGTTACTCACAACATTTACGATTGCACACTTGTTCTGTCCAACCAAGTTTTCTCTATCAACCTCTTTTCGATTACCCTTGGAAGTTTCGACGTTGTTATGGGTATGGAATGGTAGTCCCAACATCAAGCCGAAATACTCTGTCAAGAAAAGATTGTTCGCATTCCTCGTTCTGTCGGTGAGCCCCTCGTTATTCAAGGCGATAAGAGTGGTGCAGTTACAGGCATCATATCATTCTTGAAAGCCCAGAAATGTCTACGAAAAGGGTATACTGCCATTCTAGCTCTCGTTACCGATACTCAGGCAAAGGAAAGGAAGATTGAAGATATTCATATCATTCGTGATTATCCCGAAGTATTCCCTGAAGAACTACCCGGTCTTCCACCTCATCGAGAAGTCGAATTTCAAATCGAGCTAACTCCTGGAGCAACACCCATAGCTCGTGCACCTTATCGTTTAGCCCCATCCGAATTGGAAGAACTATCTACGCAATTATAGGAGCTGTTAGATAAAGGTTTTATTCGTCCTAGCTAGTCACCTTGGGAAGCCCCAATACTCTTCGTAAAAAAGAAGGATGGTACTTTTTCGTATGTGCATCGACTACCGCGAACTAAACAAGGTAACTATGAAGAACCGTTATCCCCTCCCTCGTATCGATGATCAATTTGACCTATTGCAAGGGTCAAGTTTCTATTCTAAGAACGATCTAAGATCGGGCTATCACCAGTTGAGAGTCCGAGACGAAGACATCTCCAAAACAACATTTAGAACACGTTACGGCCATTATGAGTTTCTAGTTATGCCATTCGGGTTAACCAATGTACCTGCAGTCTTCATGGATCTTATGAACCAAGTGTGTAAACCCTATCTCGATAAGTTTGTTATCATTTTCATTGACGACATTTTGATCTACTCGAAGAGCCAAGAAGAACACGAGCAACACCTGTGTCTTATTCTAGAACTCCTCTAAAACGAACAACTCTGCGCCAAGTTCTCAAAATGTGACTTTTGGCTTCGCGAAGTCCATTTCCTCGGACATGTGGTCAATGAAGCTGGGATTCATGTTGATCCAGCTAAGGTTGACTCCATCAAGTATTGGCCTGTACCCAAAACTCCGACTGAAATCCCTCAATTCCTGGGTTTGGCTGGTTATTATCGTAGATTCATCGAAGGTTTCTCGAAAATCATGCAACCTCTTATAACTCTAACTTAGAAGAGTGTCACCTATAAGTGGGGTGATGCTCAGGAATCTGCATTCCAGCAACTGAAGGAGAAACTGTGTAGTGCACCTATCCTCTCGTTACCTGACGACACCGATGACTTTGTTATTTACTGTGATGCATCTATACAAGGGCTTGGATGGGTATTGATGCAGCTTAAGAACGTTATAGCTTACGCCTCGCGACAACTCAAGATTCACAAAAAGAACTACACTACACACGACTTGGAACTGGGAGTCGTAGTGTTCGCACTCAAGATATGGAGGCACTACTTGTACGGTACGAAATGTACAATTTACACCAATCACAAGAGTCTCCAGCACATCTTGGATCAAAAGGAATTAAAAATGCGTCAACGCCGATGGGTTGAACTTTTGAATGATTACAAAAGCGCTATTAAGTAACATCCAGGCAAGGCAAACGTTGTAGCCGATGCCCTTAGTCGTAAGGACACAAAACCAAAGTGTGTGCGTGCGCTTCAGCTGACTATTCACTCGAACCTTCCTGAACAGATTCGTGATGCTCAAACTAAGGCACTGAAGGAAGAGAACCTGCTAGCCGAATCACTGCGTGGTATGGAAAAGCGACTTGAACCCAAAGATGATGACGTCTACTACTTCATGGAACGTATCTGGGTTCCACTTTATGGAAATCTTTGAGAGCTTGTGATGGATGAAGCTCATAAGTCCCGCTACTCGATACATCTTGGAGTTGATAAAATGTACCACGACCTTAAGACCATGTATTGGTGGCCGAACATGAAAGTAATCATCACAAAGTACGTCAGTAAATGCTTTACTTGTGCCTAAGTCAAGATCGAGTACCAGAAGTCGTCTGGACTACTACAGCAACCTGAGTTTCCAACCTAGAAATGGGAACAGATTTCCACGGACTTCGTTACCAGCTTGCCAAGGTCTCAAAGGGGAAACGATACCATCTGGGTAATCGTAGATCGCTTAACCAAGTTTGCACACTTCCTCGCGATCAAAGAAACAGATTAATATTCGAAACTCGCAGCCATCTATTTGAAAGAAATAGTTGCCAGACACAGAGTGCCAACTTCCATCATCTCCGATCGTGACCCACGTTTTACTTCCGAGTTATGGCAAAATACGCATAGATCCTTTGGCTCACGTTTAGACGTGAGCAGTGCTTATCACCCACAGACTGATGGTCAAACCGAACGTACCATCCAAACACTCGAAGTTATGTTGTGAACATGTGTTATTGATTTTGGTAATGGGTGGGAAAGACACCTACCGCTGGTAGAATTCTCTTACAACAACAGTTACAAAACCAGCATTCAGTGTCACACCCGCAAATTTCACAAGCGGAGTATCACCGCAGGAGGTGTGACGTGACCATGATCAAGCGACCAATCATATTAAACAATGTATTAAAGAAAATATAAAACCAACCACAATATAATTGGTGTCTCAAAAGAAATTAACCAAGTTCAAGTTATCAGCGGAAGAATAAAGTTTAAAACCAAAACATAAGTTATAAGTTCATAAAGTTTAACTTGGAACTCAACAGTCCATGTCCCATAACGACCCTTTCCTCATGTGCAAGCTCCATCTAAGCACCTAACGACCTGCAAGGCATATAGTAACGAATCAACAACAAAGTTGAGCGACTTCACAGTTGGGTGTTCGTTTTAAGTTGTTTAAAAAACATAGGTTTCCTTTAGCTGGCTTACTTGTCGTGGGGATTACCCCATAGTTGAAAAACATGATTAACCATTCCTTTTACTCTGGCTCCCAGCCGTGGGGGCTACCCCATGAATATCCCACTAGACCCGTTACCATATCGACTACCGACTGAGAAAGTTGGGTGCCCTAAGTCAATGTCTATCATCATTGACGTGCCCAGATCCATTAGTCCACTCCCGTCCTCTGCAGCACGGTGTGAGGCTTGTCAAACCTAATAGCGTTATTTAACTAATGACCCGTTCGCCATTGGCCCGGAGATTAAGTCGATATAAAAATGAGGGACTTAATGATAGAGTTTTTGGTCTAGTAACAATGTTATCACCCTTAAATTAAGAGGGTGTAGGTACGTATTCTAACCAAGAGAATACGTCGGTTTCCTTTCAATCAATTAACCATTTCCAACCACCGGGAATCCCATGACTTGTAGAAAGTGTGAACTCACCTTAAGTTAGCTCGGCAGATACACAAAAAGGTCACTTTAGCTATATGTGGTCAACCACGTCCTAACATGGTTACCATACAAGTCAGGTCTAGGTTCAAGTAGTGCACATAGGTTTACACATAAACTAACAGGTTGCAAACACGTAATGATCATGGCAAACACGTTGAACACGTTAACACATTAACAGTAGCAGTCATGTACACATCATACCCAAACTTGTGCAACTCAAATGATTCGGCTCTCACAAGTTCAATAGCCCACAATCTTGTGCGATTCAACAATTAAAGCCCACTAAACCATCGGCCCAACCTGTTGTGCGTCCAGCACAATCTTGTGCAACTCACAATGGGTTGTGCGATTGAAAATAAGTCCGGCCCAATAATAAATGAAATACATACCCCAAACCCCCAACATACAAACAGATAATCAACTTGTGCGGTCCATGTAATCTTGTTCGACCCGAATTAACTTGTGCGATTGGGTTTTGGGTTGCTCGGCCCAACAACACATCCTAACTGAATATATTTAGTGGCCCAACATCTTGTGCGATCAGCACAACCTTTTGCGATTCGCAAGATGTTGTGCGACTGAGCTTAAAGGAGTTGCACAGCATGTTTACACAGTTGCACCAGCTTGTGTGACTGGCTTGTGTGACTAGACTTTTGCGACCGGCTTGTACGTTTGTCCTTGTGCGATTAGTTATAACATTCCTAACTTTATGCAATCATTCACAATTATCACAACAGTTTCCGTATAATTTGCAATATTCAATCTAACAGTTTCCAACCATACAACACTCGATCAAACTAGGGTTTTAACATCAAATCCTTATGAACCCTAATCATATTCAAAACATAGACCACAACCATAATCATTCAAACACATTAACATGACTCATGTTCTTGATTACTAGCATGCATCCTAACATAACAATACAACAATCATTCGAATATAAACACATCACAGGCGATTAACATATGTTCGGTTCAATATATATGTGAGCCGATTAGCATATTACCACACCCTGTTTCATCAATAATCAAATTAACATTCTAGCTAGTCGTTTGTACCAAATCTCATGAACCCATAACATCAATGATTCTATTAGTAAGAACCCTAACATATTGCACGAGATCATAACAATCACAATATTAATTATCATGCAATCATAGCAATTGGAATATCTTGTACTATGCAAACAATAGTGAATCACTCACCGGTTGAGAGACGAACAAGATCGGTTCGAACAAGAAAGCTTCGAGAGGGAGAGAGATGTGGTCGTCGGCTTCGAGAGGAGAGAAAGAGAGAATAGGGTTTGTGTATGTTGTGTTTTTGCAAACAATGAGGAAACAAAACCTCATAAGGGTTAGGTGTTGGTTTAAATAGGGGAGTGGGCCGAACCCTTGCATCGGCTGCCCCTAGGTTTCGATTACAAAAGGTGTGGGCCGAGAGTTGTGTGGAACCAAAGCCCAAAGGCTTGTGCGATTGGATTAATGTTGTGTGATCAAGATTATTATACACTTAAACCCATAATACAATTTCACATAACATGTAACTTTTACTCATCCATTAAAACCAATGTATCAATTAATCACATAGAGTTCATACAAGTTACATCAGGCACAAAGATAGGTTCGGAAATGCGAGTTGTCACATCATCCCCAAGTTGAAAGAAATTTCATCCCGAAATTTAGCACGTAGTCACTGAGGAAGCTAGTTAGGTTGCGTGGTTTCCTGATTTTCCTGGGGTGTCACATCCTTCCCCCGTTGGTTTGGAATTTCGTCCCGAAATTCCGCAATAGCTTTAGCCTCAGTAGTGGTTTCTCTTTTCTCAAACAATTGGAGATACTTGTGTTTCATTTGGTCTTCTCATTCCCATGTGAATTCTGGGCCACGACGGGAGTTCCAACGAACTCGAACAATTGGTATCCTGGTACGCTTGAGAACCTTAACGTCTCGGTTTGTAATCTCTACTGGTTCCTCGACGAATCGCAGCTAATCGTCGATAGTGAGCTCCTTGAGAGGAACTATGTGGGTCTGATCTGACAGACACTTCTTCAGATTTAACACATGGAATACGTTGTGAACTCCACTGAGTTCCTCAGGTAGATTCAGTCTATAGGCCACCTTGCCAATTCTCTCCACAATTTCGAAAGGTCCAACATAACGTGGATTTAGCTTGCCTCGTTTACCAAAATGAATCACACCTTTCCAAGGTAAAACTTTAAGTAGCACTCGATCCCCAACCTGGAACTCGAGTGGTTTCCTGCGCTTATCAGCATAGATTTTCTGACGGTCACGAGCTGCCGCCATTCGTTGACGTATTTGGGCAATCTTTTCTGTCGTGTCGACGACAAGTTCTGGGCCAGTGATTTGGCTGTCACCAACTTCTGCCCAGCATAAGGGTGATCGGTACTTCCGTCCATATGCTGTGTGGTAACTGTGTGCCCAGCATTCGTTGACGTATTTGGGCAATCTTTTCTGTCGCCTCGAACGGAGCGGACTGGATGGTAGTGTGGTAACTGTTGTTGTATGAAAACTCTACCAAAGGTAGGTGTCTTTCCCAGCCGTTACCAAAGTCGATTACACATGCTCGAAGCATGTCTTCAAGAGTATGAATGGTGCGTTCAGTCTGCCCATCTGTCTGTGGATGATATGATGTGCTCATGTCTAGACGTGAGCCAAAGGATTTATGTATTGATTGCCACAAATCAGAGGTAAAACGTGGATCACGATCAGAAATGATGGAGGTTGGCACCCCGTGCCTCGAAACTACTTCCTTCAGGTAGATGTCTGCTAGAGTGGAGAACTTATCCGTTTCCTTGATAGCTAGGAAGTGTGCAGTATTGGTTAGTTGATCCACTATCACCAAAATGGTATCGTTTCCTCGTTGAGATCTAGGTAAGCCAGTAACGAAGTCCATGGAAATTTGCTCCCATTTCCATGTGGGAATCTCTGGTTGTTGAAGTAGGCCAGATGGCTTTTGGTATTCAACCTTGACCCTAGCACAGGTCAAACATTTACTAACATAGGTCGCTATGTTAGCCTTCATGTGGGGCCACTAGTACGTAGTCTTGAGATCGTGGTACATCTTATCAGAACCAGGATGTACTGAGTAACGAGACTTGTGAGCTTCATCCATCACGAGCTCACGTATATTACCATAAAATGGAACCCAGATGCGCCCCGCCAAGCAGTAAGCACCGTCTTCCTTCAGTTCTAACCGTTTTTCCAATCCTCGTAGGGACTCAGCCCTGATGTTCTCTTCTTTCAATGCCTCGACTTGAGCATCTCGAATTTGGGCAGGAAGACTAGAGTGAATGGTAAGATGTAATGCATGTACACGCTTAGGTTTGGTCTCCTTTCGACTGAGAGCGTCAGCCACCACGTTGGCTTTGCCTGGATGGTATCTGATTGCGCATTCGTAGCCGTTAAGAAGTTCGACCCATCGTCACTATCGCATGTTCAACTCCTTCTGATCGAAGATATGCTGGAGACTCTTGTGATCAGTGTAAATGGTGCACTTGGTACCGTACAAGTAATGTCTCCATATCTTAAGAGCAAACACCACTGCCCCCAACTCCAATTCGTGAGTAGTGTAATTATTTTCGTGAACTTTAAGTTGTCGTTATGCGTAGGCAATGACTTTCTCACGTTGCATCAACACACAACCAAGTCCCTGGATTGAAGCGTCACAATAAACCATTAAATCGTCTGTGCCTTCAGGCAATGAGAGAATAGGTTCGCTACAAAGCTTCAACTTCAGCTGTTGAAATGCGGATTCCTGAGCATCACCCCAACGATAGGTGACACCCTTCTGGGTAAGAACAGTGAGAGGATGTGCAATTTTAGAGAAATCCTTGATGAACCTTCTGTAGTAACCCGCCAAACCCAAGATATGACGGATTTCAGTTGGTGTTCGAGGTACAGGCCAATTCCTGATTGAGTCAACCTTGGATGGATCAACGTGAATCCCATCCTTATTGTAACACTCCACTCGTTTTTTATAATAATTTAACATAAACTAAACATTTGTAAACCAAAAATTTTATTTACATATCAAACATAAGGAAATTTTCATCAAGGTAACATTTTAGATAAGTACTACTAGTTCAACAACCCCAAAACTAGTATTTAAGTGTAAACTACATAGACATTCTTTTAAACATATTCAAGTAATCGCGGAAGCTTCAAAAGATCGCGTTCGGTTCTTGTAATCGTGTTTGATCGCCGTCCGGATTAAGTCCATTATCACCTATGGTCAAAACCACGTAAAAGATTAGTTTTGACACCTTAAAATCAAGTATAAACAAGTTCCATGGTTAAACAAGGAGAAAAAACAAGAATTGCAACAGATTGGGGCGGTCGCGCCCGCGACCGAGATGACATCAGCCGTCACGCCGTCGCGTCGCGCGACGGTGAGATTGTTTTGCCATGGCATGGCGCGAGCACGTGTTTTTGACAGTAGGGTCGTTAGCTGGAGCTGCATATCAGTCCAGCATCACTATTTTTCATTTACAAACTTTAAACTAACATAACTTTTGACTCGAGCGTCCGATTTAGTCGATTCTTTTTCCTACGCGTCCGTAATAAAATTACCGACGCACCTATCTTAACCGTTCAGTCAAAAATGAAATGTACGGTTGGGGAGCAGTAAATGCACCATATATTCGTTTGACCCATATAGTTTTGTTTTGTACTAATTTAACTAGTAACAACTTTAGACGACAAGGCGTATTTACCCCAACTTCCGAGGCTTACGACCACTGGAGTTTCATTACCACACTTGTGGCTTCACGCTCTTGTGATCCGTCTTTGCCAAATGTCAATCAAAAACAAAGTTTTATTACTACTAACAAATTATTTGACCCGTTTGGCTCATTTACGGAATCCTCCATTTCTAATGACTACCAAACGCATTCTAGTCTATTTACGACTCATTAAATCATTAGCAAACAATATCGCTTCAACTAATATCAACCTTTATACCAAAACATGATTAAGGATAATTAACCTATCTAGTTTACATATTGTAACATAACAAGTTACATACCTTTAAAGCACGCCCTTCAAACGCAAGTCGCCTCCGGCTTGTCCACTTGACGCCCCGATATCTATTCCTATAGAGTTCAATCACAACCCATTTAGAACTCTTTTCATAACATGTAACGCATAACTTGCCGAAATTTACAAATACGCGTTTTAACCCAATTTTTCAGTTTTAAAGCCTTCTTTTAGGCATTTTTACAAACACTTCAAAGGAAGAATTTTATAAACTTTATTATCATTTTCATGGCTTGTTATTTAGCCGATTTTAACATCAATTAACAAGTTCATATCACTTTTCGCATCTACAACATCAGAATTTACTTATTAAAATTCAAATTACACTAGAACAACTATCAATTTCTAGTGTTTAGCATGTTCATACAAAAACCCACTTATCACCTTCAATGGTGATCATGAATTCACAAGCATTAGACCTAATTTCATCATATGCTTGTCTAGGGTTTACTCCTAGACACTACAATGTTCATATTTCATCATATAACGAACATGCAACCATCTAATTCGAATTCTCTAGGTTTGCTCAGAAATTTAACTAGAGATTTCTCATGGAATTTACATACCTCGTGACTCCTTTTTCAGTGGAGATCACTAATTCGTACTTGGATTTCAATTTAGACTTGATTTGGACCTTCAATTTGAGAGATTTGTGATAAGTTAGGGTTTGAAGGGGAGCTCTAGGTCGCCCCCTATGTTTCTGTCGATCTCAACACACACAAGTGTGTGTTTGAGTTTTAATTTTATGTTTGATTTTAATTAGTTTCGTTTAAACGCTTTTGGCCCCTCAATTATCATTTAGTTCTTATTTTTAGTGTGTTAACCCACTTTTAAGTTACTACAAGACTTTTATTTAAGTAGGTTATGTTTAATCCTAGTTACTTCACTTGTTTATTTACCGGCATTATATTTTAAATAATTGATTTAAATTTTTCGGGATGTTACAAGTCCACCCCCCTTAAAAGGGTTTCGTCCTCGAAACCGGAAATGCGTACCAAATAATGCCGGGTAGAGACGCCGCATCTCCTCTTCGGACTCCCAAGTAGTGTCCAAACCCTTCCTATGCTCCCATTTGATCTTAACTTGATCAATTCTCTTATTTCGCAAATCTTTAACCTTTCGATCTAGAATCTCTAATGGCTTTACTGCATAATTAAGGCTATTATCCACCTCGATATCATCGTAATGGATATAATCCGTTTCCACCGCTAGACATTTTCGCAGTTGTGACACATGAAACGTGCTATGTATTCCACTCAATTCTTCTCGTAACTCAAGGCGATACGCCACCTTACCGATTCGTTCAATAACTTTAAATGGCTCGATAAACCTCGGGCTTAGTTTCCCCCTCTTCCTGAATTGGATCACGCCTTTACACGGGGAAACCTTTAACATAACCATGTGGCCTACCTAAAATTCAATCGGTTTTCGTCTTTTATCGGCATAAGACTTTTGCCTATCTTGGGCCGCTTTCAAATGAGCTCGCACCACATCGATTTTCTCGTTAGTGGCTTGGACAACTTCTTTGTGGGCTAGTTCACATGGACCCACTTCACCCCAACACACCGGGGTTCTACATTTCCTACCATACAACATCTCATATGGGGCATGCCAATGCTGGCATGGTAACTGTTGTTATAAGAGAATTCTGCTAATGGCAGATACACATCCCAACTGCCCCCAAAATCGATAACACACGCTCTTAGCTTATCCTCCAGGGTTTGTATTGTTCTTTCACTCTGCCCATCCGTCTGAGGATTGTATGCGGTGCTGATAAATAGTTTTGTTCCCATCTGTTCTTGAAAATCTCTCCAGAAGTTTGAAGTAAATCGGGTATCTCTGTCCGATACAATAGATACCGGTACCCCATGACGTGCCACTATCTCATTTGTGTATACTTCCGACATCTTTTCCGAAGTATAAGTCTCACGTATGGGAATAAAGTGAGCACTCTTGACCACCCATATAGCATCGAATCCCCGACTCGTTCTAGGCAGTTTGGTCAACAGGTCCATAGTGATATGTTCCCATTTCCAAACCGGGATTTCCAATGGTTGCAGTTTTCCATATGGTTTCTGGTGTTCCGCCTTGACTTGCAAACAAGTCAAGCACTTCTCCACATACTTTACTACATCTCTCTTCATTCCGGGCCACCAATAGTTTTGCTTCAGATCATTGTACATCTTGGTTGCACTCGGATGAATAGAATAACGGGATTTATGAGCTTCATCGAGTAGAAGCGTCTTGACCCCACAGGAGTTTGGGACCCATATCCTTCCGAATCGAGTCTTCAACCCGTTGCTACCATCTGCCAAATCCTTCAGCTGACCGACTATCATTTCCTTTTTTAGGTTTTCTTCTTTCACCGCCTCGGCTTGTTCTTCTCGGATTCGTTCAAGTAAACCCGAGGTTACAACAAGCTGCATCGACCTCACTCATATTGGAACATAATCCGATTTCCTGCTCAGAGCATCAGCCACAACATTTGCCCTTCCGGGGTGGTAATGTATTTCACAGTCGTAATCCTTTACTGTTTCTAACTACCACCTTTGTCGCATATTTAACTCCTTCTGATCGAAGAAGTATTTTAAACTCTTGTGGTCGGTAAATATGGTGCACTTTACTCCATATAAATAGTGCCTCCATATTTTTAACGCAAACACCACCGCCGCCAATTCGAGATCGTGCGTGGGATATTTCTTTTCTTGCATTTTTAATTGCCTCGAGGCATAGGCTATAACCTTGCCCCTTTGTATTAGAACACATCCAAGCCCCGAAAGTGAGGCATCAGAATAAACCACCAAGTCTTCGACTCCGTCCGACAACGTTAATACCGGAGCTTGGGTTAACTTCTCTTTTAGGGTTTGAAACACTCTTTCTTGTTCGACATCCCAAATAAATTTCTCCTTTTTCCGAGTTAACTTAGTTAGCGGCGACGCAATCTTGGAGAAATCTTGAATGAATCTCCTGTAGTATCCCGCAAGCCCTAAGAAGCTTCTAATTTCTGAAGGATTCTTCGGAGGGTTCCATTTCGACACGACCTCTATCTTTGACGGATCCACCAATATTCCATCGGCACTTATGATGTGGCCAAGGAATTGCACCTCTCGTAACCAGAAGGCGCATTTTGAGAATTTTTCATATAACTTTTCTCGCCTGAGTGTCTCTAACACCTTATGTAGATGACGTGCATGATCTACTTCACTTTTCGCGTATACCAGAATGTCGTCGATAAACACAATTACCGACTTATCTAACATTGCCTAGCAAACCCGGTTCATGAGGTCCATGAAAGCCGCGGGTGCATTCGTCAGCCCGAATGACATTACGAGGAACTCATAATGTCCATATCGCATGCGGAAAGCCGTCTTCGGTACATCCTCTTCCTTGACTTTTAATTGGTGATATCCCGATCTAAGGTCGATTTTCGAAAACCATTTCGCACCATGTAATTGGTCGAATAGATCGTCTATTCTCGGAAGCGGGTATCAATTCTTTACCGTGAGTTTGTTTAACTCCCGGTAATCGATACACATTCGCATGCTCCCGTCTTTCTTTTTCACAAATAGTATCGGCGCACCCCAAGGAGACACGCTCGGCCTTATAAATCCTTTGTCGAGTAAGTCTTGAATTTGCGACATCAATTCTTGCAATTCTGACTGCGCGAGTCAGTACGACGCTTTTGCTACGGGTTTCACGCCCCGAACCAATTCGATTCCGAACTCTACTGTCACACCCCGACCGCGTCAAAACAACGAAACCGCGACGGAAACGTCTGGGAGTGTTGCAACAGAATTATCCTTTCACAACCATGGATACAAAAGTTTCGTTTTATTGATTCATTAAGTAATTTACATAGTCTTAAAACCAAACAAAGAAGTTACATATCGTATATCATTGTTTTTATGTCACTAAGGCCTCGTCCAGATCCTCTGTGAATCATGCATCCTAGCAATCAACATCATGCAACACCACCTGAAACATATGTGAAAATAAAGTCAGCAAAGAAATGCTGGCGAGCACATAGGTTTTATGAGAGTATCGGATTCATGGCTCGTTTACATATTGCAATACCTCGAAAACCTTGTTTTGAAAAGTATTTAATATTGCAACATTATTAACCAACTCAAATCTAGTTGGTTATAGTTTATAAAATCTCGTAACCATGATTCTTAACCCTAAAACATTTGTTTTAGTAAACCAAATCGTAAAACATCTCATAAAAACTCGTTAATAAAACTCGTATGGTTTATATCATTTAGAAAACATCGTTGTGTGACATCGTTTCAGAAATCGTTTCCCAAGTGAACTAAATAATGACAAGGAATATAATATGCTAAAACCACTTATATATAAGATGTACCAGCGGCGTATCTACCATGCTTTTATCATGTTATACCCGTCCCATTACCAAATCACAACCCAAAACCAATCGTTTGTTCAAATCGTTTAACTTGTTCAAATCGTTTCAAATCGTTTAACTCGTTTAACTCGTTCAAATCATTTCAAATCGTTTAACTCGTCCCAAAATCGTTTTTGTTTTAATTGTGAAACTACTTTTGGTCGTCTCGTTAATAACATCCAAACCTTCGCAACTCGACTATCTCGAAACTCGCATTAACAAACCACCAAAGGGTAAGTTAACAATCACAGATTCGGTCGTTACCTACATAACCCCCACACATAACCATGGGTGTAGTCTGATAACGGGATTTGTCAGATCCTATGGTACCATAACCTAATACTGGTCGGTTCGGCCAAAATTAATAAATTTCATTCGTTATGTAACTACGTCCAACAAGTTCGTTCACATTATCGAAATCATTATTTGTTTAATATAAACCATAGTATTCGTTTTTGAAATCATCATTAAAACCTCGAAATCATTTTACACATATGAATCACCCCAAAACAATCGAAAACAGTAAAATAGGGGAACTATGTACTCACATCAAAGTGCAAAGTATCCTCAATCTAAAGAAATCAACAAGCTCAGGCAAATCAAGGAAACTCAAGCAGCACCTAGTAATCGAATCACTAGTAATTAAATCGACACCTAAATCGGAAGATCGGATAGAATGAGGTCTTGTAAACCAAATTAGTATTGGAACTCATGTGATATGGTCTAACAAAGCCTACATTCTAGATCGGAACCTAACCTAAGTGCTTTCGACCCGTTACGACCCATTAAGGTAGCTTACGCTACTTTAACGCGTCGTTCGCGCAAATGCGCGTTCGAGACGTCTAACTAGTCCTATGACAAGTATTATATGCCTAAACATGTTTAAATATGTTGCATAATATGTTTAGTGACAAATGTTTAAGTTACATATGCTTAAAATTCAATTATGCATGAAAAGGGCATTTTGGTCATTTTCCTAAGGCATATAAATGACCTATCATACAACTACTTAAACTAGGTGACCATAAGGTATACCCTCGGAAGGTTATTCCCTATACAACTATGGTCACTAAACATGCTTGGTCGGATCCTAATGATCGACCAAACGGGTCGAGTTCGAAAGTCTAAGCGGTGGTTTAGACCGCTTGACTTACAACTCTAAACAAGCACTAAACTAAAAGTGACGAGCTAAACATGTTAGAACATGTTTAACTAAATTAGAAAACAGGTTTTGATATCAAAACAAAGTGTTTTGATACCCAAGAGTAGTTTGGTTGCAAAATACGCATAAATACGCATTTTGACCGAAACTACGACTCGTCACTACACCTAGTCAACGTGGTAATCAATAGGTATAGTCACAAGGGACTATAACCATCGTGATTACGCTCACGCTGCAAAGTTCAAACGAACTTTGTATTGAGCAAAGACTGGTCAATGCAGAAAGTCAAACAAAGTTTGACTTTCATGCTCGAAAAGCAATAAAAGAAAGAAAGAAGCTTACAAAGGGTCCAAGCTAGGGAGAACTTGATCTATAATACTCAGGTATGAAGCAAAGGCCTCAACTTAGAGCATTAAAATGATCAAGGGTGTAGAAAATGGAGTGAAGGCATGGGTATATATAGTTTTCGGTAAACCGTTAGGATCATTCCTTGCTAAAGAGGGAACAATCTTGGCCATCCATGTGGGCAAATGGTTTTAGAATACCATGGACATGAAAAACTATCAAAACCCAGCAGATGGTATCCCAAAACAAGGGTTTAAAACCATCAAAACATCAAAAATGGACCATATTCAAAGTTTATGTCTGGTAGTCTGTCACGCCCCACGTAAGCATAGGCCTCAGCTTACGCGGCCCGCCAGAGCAAGTTTCCAGAAATGTCAAATTTGGTCCCTGCACTTGAAAAACTTGCATTTTGATGCATATTTGACACGTTTAAGCCCCGTTAACCTCATTTCAGAGCTCTAAAATGATGTTAAAGTATAGGGAACTTAAAATATGCCCAAAAACATATCGGATGTCTGTTTGTTTGCTCGTACGGTAGCGTTATTTGGTTAATTACGACGGAAGTCGTAACGAACGCAAAAACGATCCAAATTAAACGACGAATGGAATTTTATCATGCCAATCACTAAAATAAAATATTTTAATGATTACATAAATTTTTGGATGTCCGGATATATTCAGAACGTAAGATATGCGCAAAAATACAAACTTATGCACTTTTTGACGCTTTTAGTCCCTATTGATCAAATAAGTTTATTTTAGCAAACCGAACCCCTCAAAGCCTATTTCTAAGCTATGTAATGGATATTTAGGGTATGTTTAACTTATGATCAAGTTTCGGAACGTTCATTACTGAACAAATCGGCATACTTTCACAGTTTGACACAAATAGTCCCTGCGATCGTATAGACTTGATTTTGACACACCAAACCATCCAAATCTTATTTCTAAGTTATGTGAAGGTTATTTAAGGTATGTTAAGCCTATGTCACTATTCCGGAGTGTTTTTCGCATTAAACTGACTGCGTTTATGCACCAGTTTGCGTATAACTTTCCAGAAAGCGATTTAAAGCTTGAAATCGAACTCGAATCAAATCGTAAAATCACTAAACAAAAATACACACATAATAACACCAAAATACATTGTTTTATTGATAATTAACATTGTTTTACATTGCACATCGATTACAGAGCACAGTTGTCACAGTCTCCCCTACTTTAGGAAATTTCGTCCCGAAATTTTAACTAGAGGAAACTTCTGAGAACAATTGCGGATATTTTGCCTTCATTTGGTCCTCGCATTCCCAAGTAAACTCTGGGCCACGTTTGGATTCCCAGCGAACCTTGACCAATCGAATCCGTTTGTGCTTCAACTGTTTGACTGCACGGTCCGTTATCTCCACAGGTTTCTCGACAAAGTGCATCGTTTCATCGATTTGGATTTCGTCGAGTGGAATGTGAAGGTCAGCATCAGCTAAACACTTTCGCGAATTGGACACGTGAAAAGTCGGATGAATATTTCCAAGCTCTGGAGGTAGCTCTAGTCGATAGGCAACCTTTCCAACTCTTTCAACAATCTTAAATGGTCCAACATATCGAGGTGCAAGTTTTCTTTTCTTTCCAAATCTCACCACTCCCTTCCAAGGTGACACCTTGAGTAGGACATGGTCTCCGATTTGAAATTCTAAGGGCTTACGTTGCATATCCGCATAACTCTTTTGACAGCTTCTAGCTGTCACAAGATTATCACGAATTTTCTTGATTTTGTCTGTCGTTTCCAGAATGAACTCGGGTCCAGTAAGCTGAGCTTCACCGATCTCATTCCAACAGACAGGTGAACGACATTTTCGACCGTAGAGAGCTTCGAATGGTGCCATATTGATACTAGCATGATAACTTTTGTTGTAAGAGAACTCGATCAATGGAAGATGAGAATCGCAATTACCACCAAAGTCTATCACGCATGCTCTAAGCATATCCTCCAAAGTTTGAATCGTCCTCTCAGATTGTCCATCTGTTTGGGGATGATAAGCAGTGCTTAGATTTAGTTAGGTTCCCATAGCAGATTGCATGGTCTCCCAAAAATGAGATGAAAATCGAGCATCACGATCAGATATGATGTCCAAAGGGACACCATGTCGAGATACAATCTCATCAACATAAATCTTTCCAAGTTTATCAGCAAATAGATACTCGCGAATGGGAAGAAAATGAGCTGACTTCGTTAAACGATCGATGACAACCCAAATAGCATCGTGACCTTTAGATGTACGCGGTAATTTAGTGATGAGATCCATCGCAATGTTCTCCCACTTCCAAACCGGTATCTCTGGTTGTATAAGCAAACCAGATGGTCGTTGATGTTCAGCCTTGACTTTGAGACAAGTTAGGCATTTCGTTACGTACAAGGAAATATTCTTCTTCATACCAGGCCACCAGTACTAAGTACGAAGATCCTTGTACATTTTATCAGCACCAGGATGGATAGAATATCGAGATTTATGAGATTCGTCCATCACTAAAGTGCAGAGATCATCTTGTTTCGGAATCCACAAACGATCCTTGAAATAGAGCAACCCATTGTCCGTCGCTTTGAGTTTATGCTCAGGTTGATGTGGTAATTCCTTACCCATCAAATTTTGTGAAACACAAGATTGCTGAGCTTGAAGGACACGAGTTTGAATATCAGATAGAGTTCGAACAGAATGAAGCTTGACTCGCTCCTTTCGACTAAGCGCATCGGCTACGACATTCACCGTACCAGGGTGGTAGCGAATCTCGCAATAATAATCCTTTAGGAGTTCAACCCAATGTCGTTGCCTCATGTTCAGCTCCTTCTGATTGAGAATGTGCTGGAGACTTTTGTGGTCTGTAAAAACCACACACTTCGTGCCAAAAAGATAATGTCTCCAGATTTTGAGTGCGAAAACTACAGCTCCTAACTCAAGATCATGAGTCGTGTAGTTCTTCTCGTGAACTTTCAGTTGTCTTGACACATAAGCTATCACTTTACCTCGTTGCATAAGGACACAACCAAGGCCTAGATTTGACGCGTCACAATAGACAACGAAATCATCGTTTCCATCGGGCAAAGATAGAACAGGAGCATCACATAGCTTTTGTTTCAGTGTTTGGAATGCTTCTTCTTGCTTGGGTCCCCACTCAAAATGCTTATTCTTCTGAGTTAAATCAGTGAGTGGAACCGCGATCTTCGAAAAGTTCGAAATAAATCGACGATAATAACCAGCGAGACCAAGAAAAAAACGAATCTCTGTTGGTATCGTTGGTGTATTCCAATCCTTAATTGCTGCAATTTTGCAAGGATCCACATGAATACCCTTCTCGTTAACTAAATGACCAAAAAGCTGAACTTTTTAAGCCAAAATTCACACTTTTAGAATTTAGCAAAAAGTTGTTCCTTTTTCAGGAGTTCCAGTGTCAAATAAAGGTGTTGCTCGTGATCGGCTTGAGACTTTGAATAAATGAGAATATCGTCGATGAACACAATGATGAACTTGTCTAAATATGGTTTACAGACCCTATTCATTAAGTCCATGAAGATAGCTGGGGCATTCGTCAAACCAAAAGGCATGACAGTGAACTCGTAATGCCCATATCTCGTACGGAATGCAGTTTTGGGAATATCCTCTTCGAATACACTAAGCTGATGATACCCAGAACGCAGATCGATCTTGGAAAAACAGGTAGCACCTTGCAGCTGATTAAAGAGATCATCGATTCGTGGTAGGATATATTGATTCTTGATGGTAAGCTTATTAAGCTCACGGTAATCGATACACATTCGAAAAGATCCATCTTTCTTTTTCACAAAGAGGACAGGAGCACCCCAGGGCGAAAAGCTCGGACGGATGAATCCTTTATCAGATAACTCTTGAAGCTGTTTCGATAATTCTTGCATCTCCGACGGTGCAAGACGATAAGGTGCTTTCGCAATCGGGTTAGCATTGGGTACAAGATCAATATGAAACTCGACTTGACGAACTGGAGGCAAACCACGCAGTTCATCAGGAAACACATCTGGATAATCCCAAACAATCGGAATATCCTGTATACTCTTGTTCTTGCCTTTCTCCTCGGTGACATGTGCCAGAAAAGCAACATATCCTTTTCATAAATAACTTCGGGCTTTCGTACACGACATGAGTTTCAAACCAACAGATGGTTTCTCGCCACGAACCTCTAGGACATCACCAGACGAAAGAGGAATACGAACGATCTTATCGAAACAAACCACCTCATCATGATGTTTGGTTAACCAAACCAATCCATCCCTACGATGATGTCGAAACTCCCAAGTTGCATCGGCGTGAGGTCGATAGGAAAGAGATGGTTATCGAGGTTCAATTGACAACCACGAATAACGGAATCGAGTACAAGAGGTTTACCAGTAGCAACTTCAACAGATAAGGGTTTCCTTAGTTTAGTTCTAGGTATCGCAAGTAAAGGCACAAAAGATAATGAAACAATACTCCTATCGGCACCAGAATCGAAAAGAACAAATGCAAGTTGATTGTTAACAAGAAACGTACCGTTAACAACCTCGTTGTCAGCTCGAGCCTCGTTTGCATTCAGATTGAATGCTCATCCACGAGCGGGATTCACATTCGCGTTCGCGTTGGCATTCAGGTTGACATTCGCATTTACCAACCTCGGGCAGTTGTTGCGGAAATGACCCATTTCTCTGCAGTTGTAACACGAACCAGGTGGGAATCTTACAGCATTCCCCTGAGCTTGTGCTGGAACCTGAGCAGCTTGATTCTGACCCAAACGACAAATATTGGCCAGATGCCCAAGTTTACCACACGTAGTGCATTGCTTACAGGCCTGTTGGGCAACATGATGACAGTTGCATCGAGCACAGTGAGCTGCAGTACCAGCATATTGCTTCATCGCAGGAGGTAGGGCTGGTGGGTTCTGAGGATTCTGTGCAGTGACTGCAAAGTTCTGGGAAGCCTTGCGCTTCCTCGACTTTTTAGAAGACTCACCCTGTTTCTTACCCTTACCCTTTTCTTGAGTAGAATCGGCTGACTTCTTCTTATCACCCTACTGGTCAATTTACCCTTTCTGACCTGAGACTCAGTCAGAGTAGCAGCCAATTCGATCGCTTGACGAACAATAGTAGGATTACTGCCAGTCACAATGTCTTGCATAGAATTGGGTAAACCATCGATATACCTCTCTATCGCTTTCTCCAACGGGGTAACCATAGTAGGACACAACAAAATCAGCTCCTCATAATGATCCATGTAAGCACGGTGTTCTCCCCCATCTTGTTTCAAATCATCGAATTCTCGTTCCAAAGCTCGAATCTCGTGATGGGGACAGAACTCTCTCATCATGAGAGCTCGAAGCTCTTCCCATGTTTGTGCCAATGCCACATCGGCACCCCTATCATGCATCACACCGTTCCACCATGTAATAGCACGCTTCTCGAACACACTGGATGCAAACGCAACCTTACACTCATTCGGACATTGCACATGTCTGAATGTGCTCTCCAAACTTTCAAACCATTACTAGAGCGTGGTTGCTCCTTGAGATCCAGAAAACTTCAACGGTTTAGCCGAATTGAAGTTCTTGAAACTACACTGAGTATTATTGTTATTATTGTTGTTGTATAATTGATGGATCTGGGTTACTATGTTCGGAAGCACAACAGCCATTTGCTGAACGACAAGGGCTGCGACTTCTTCGTTGGTTAGAGGTTGTGCATCACATCGAGGAGGCATTTTCTAAAAAGAACAAGGAAACATGAGAAACGAGTGAGGTCGGCAATTGGGAAAAACCAAAAGAGGTATTGAAAATATCGACAAAACACAAGGAAGGCGATCATTCGTTTATTACCTCGAACAAACAAACGACACTGAGTGACTAATCAAAGTAAATGGGTCAATATAATGTATCACTAAAGACATGCTCGCCTATAAGTGAACACTCACCCCAAGAGTTCCCAGGTAAGAGTGACTGGTCCGATACTGCGGATTTGTACGAACACTTTAGCCTTAGACAGAAAACTCAGGGTACACGCATTCACCCTTCCAGTTTGCACGTGATCACATTATAAGACCCAAACCTTGACGAGATTTTGAAGACTGAGAGGGTTCAAAACCTTATAATCAATCATCCAGGAACAGTTGATTATTTTTCGAAGCGGATTTGTTATTGTGTTATCGTTGTGGTTATCACCTAAGGATATGTGACGGTATTGTTTTAAAATCTAAACGCAAATCTTCTTGCGTTAGGTTCCTAGAAAGTCATAGTCTAGGTCAAAGCATCACTAATAACCTAATTCCCTATAACCATTGGCTCTTATACCAACTCTTTTGTCACACCCCGACCGCGTCAAAACAACAAAACCGTGACGGAAACATAGGGGAGTGTTGCAACAGAATTGTTGTTTCACAACCATGGATACAAAAGTTTCGTTTTATTGATTCATTAAGTAATTTACATTGTCTTAAAACCAAACAAACAAGTTACATATCGTCTATCATTGTTTTTATGTCACTAAGGCCTCGTCCAAATCCTATGTGAATCATGCATCCTAGCAATCAACATCATGCAACACCACCTGAAACATATGTGAAAACAAAGTCAGCAAAGAAATGCTGGCGAGCACATAGGTTTTATGAGAGAATCGCATTCATGGCTCGTTTACATATTGCAATACCTTGAAAACCTTGTTTTGAAAAGTATTTAATATTGCAACATTATTAACCAACTCAAATCTAGTTGGTTATAGTTTATAAAATCTCGTAACCATGATTATTAACCCCAAAACATTTGTTTTAGTAAACCAAATCGTAAAACATCTCGTAAAAACTCGTTAATAAAACTCGTATGGTTTATATCATTTAGAAAACCTCGTTGTGTGACATCGTTTCAGAAATCGTTTCCCAAGTGAACTAAATAATGACACGGAATATAATATGATAAAAGCACTTATATATAAGATGTACCAGTGGCGTATCTACCATGATTTTATCATGTTATACCCATCCCATTACCTAATCACAACCCAAAACCAATCATTTGTTCAAATCGTTTAACTTGTTCAAATCGTTTAACTCGTCCCAAAATCGTTTTTGTTTTAATTGTGAAACTACTTTTGGTCGTCTCGTTAATAACATCCAAACCTTCGCAACTCGACTATATCGAAACTCGCATTAACAAACCACCAAAGGGTAAGTTAACAATCACAGATTCGGTCGTTACCTACATAACCCCCACACATAACCATGGGTGTAGTCTGATAATGGGATTTGTCAGATCCTATGGTACCATAACCTAATACTGGTCGGTTCGGCCAAAATTAATGAATGTCATTCGTTATGTAACTACGTCCAACAAGTTCGTTCACATTATCGAAATCATTTTTTGTTTAATATAAACCATAGTAGTCGTTTTTGAAATCATCGTTAAAACCTCGAAATCATTTTACACATATGAATCACCCCAAAACAATCGAAAACAGTAAAATAGGGGAACTATGTACTCACATCGAAGTGCAAAGTATCCTCAATCTAAAGAACTCAACAAGCTCAGGCAAATCAAGGAAACTCAAGCAGCACCTAGTAATCGAATCACTAGTAAATAAATCGACACCTAAATCGGAAGATCGGATAGAATGAGGTCTTGTAAACCAAATGAGTATTGGAACTCATGTGATATGGTTTAACAAAGCCTACATTCTAGATCAGAACCTAACCTAAGTGCTTTCGACCCGTTACGACCCATTAAGGTAGCTTACGCTACTTTAACGCGTCGTTCGCGCAAATGCGCGTTCGAGACGTCTAACTAGTCCTATGACAAGTATCATATGCCTAAACATGTTTAAATATGTTGCATAATCAGTTTAGTGACAAATGTTTAAGTCACATATGCTTAAAATTCAATTATGCATAAAAAGGGCATTTTGGTCATTTTCCTAAGGCATATAAACTACCTATCAAACAACTACTTAAATTAGGTGACCATAAGGTATAACCTCGGAAGGTTATTCCCTATACAACTATGGTCACTAAACATGCTTGGTCGAATCCTAATGATCGACTAAACGGGTCGAGTTCGAAAGTCTAAGCGGTGGTTTAGACCGCTTGACTTACAACTCTAAACAAGCACTAAACTAAAAGTGACGAGCTAAACATGTTAGAACATGTTTAACTAAATTAGAAAACAGGTTTTGATATCAAAACAAAGTGTTTTGATACCCAAGAGTAGTTTGGTTGAAAAATACGCATAAATACGCATTTTGACCGAAACTACGACTCGTCACTACGCCTAGTCAACGTGGTAATCAGTAGGTATAGTCACAAGGGACTATAACCTTCGTGATTACGCTCACGCTGCAAAGTTCAAACGAACTTTGTATTGAGCAAAGACTGGTCAATGCAGAAAGTCAAACACAGTTTGACTTTCATGCTCGAAAAGCAATAAAAGAAAGAAAGAAGCTTACAAAGGGTCCAAGCTAGGGAGAACTTGATCTATAATACTCAGGTATGAAGCAAAGGCCTCAACTTAGAGCATTAAAATGATCAAGGGTGTAGAAAATGGAGTGAAGGCATGGGTATATATAGTTTTCGGTAAACCGTTAGGATCATTCCTTGCTAAAGAGGGAACAATCTTGGCCATCCATGTGGGCAAATGGTTTTAGAATACCATGGACATGAAAAACTATCAAAACCCAGCAGATGGTATCCCAAAACAAGGGTTTAAAACCATCAAAACATCAAAAATGGACCATATTCAAAGTTTCTGTCTGGTAGTCTGTCACGCCCCACGTAAGCATAGGCCTCAGCTTACGCGGCCCGCCAGAGCAAGTTTCCAGAAATGTCAAATTTGGTCCCTGCACTTGAAAAACTTGCATTTTGATGCATATTTGAAACATTTAAGCCCCGTTAACCTCATTTCAAAGCTCTAAAATGATGTTGAAGTATAGGGAACTTAAAAAATGCCCAAAAACATCATGGATCCAGGTTCGTTTAGTCGTACGGTTGCGTTATTCAGTTAATTACGACGGAAGTCGTAACGAACGCAAAAACGATCCAAATTAAGCGACGAATGGAATTTTATCATGCCAATCACTAAAATAAAATATTTTAATGATTATAGAAATTTTTGGATGTCCGGAGATATTCAGAACGTAAGATATGCGCAAAAATACAAACTTACGCACTTTTTGACCATTTTAGTCCCTATTGATCAAATAAGTTTATTTTTGCGTACCGAACCCCTCAAAGCCTATTTCTAAGCTATGTAAAGGATATTTAGGGTATGTTTAAGTTATAATCAAGTTCCGGAATGTTCGTTACTGAACAAATCGGCATACTTTCACAGTTTGACACAAATAGTCCCTGCGATCGAATAGACTTGTTTTTGACACACCAAACCATCCAAAACATATTTCTAAGTTATGTGAAGGTTATTTAAGGTATGTTAAGCCTATGTCACTATTCCAGAGTGTTTTTCGCGTTAAAATGACAGCGTTTACACACCAGTTTGCGTATAACTTTCCAGAAAGCGATTTAAAGCTTGAAATCAAACTCGAATCAAATCGTAAAATCACTAAACACAAATACACACATAATAACACCCAAAAACATTGTTTTATTGATAATTAACATTGTTTTACATTGCACATCGATTACAGAGCACAATTGTCACATCTACCTCCCGTTCGGGCGGTATCCCCGGTAAATCTTCCGGAAACACATCTTCGAAGTCACGTACTACCGGTACGTCTCCAATCTTCAGTAATTCTTTCTCGGCTTCATTAGCGTATATCATAAACGCCCTATATCCATGCTTCATGAGTTTGTGAGCTTTCAACATCGAGCATATTATAGGATTGCCTCCCTTTTCGCCAAAGATAGTGACGCGTTTTCTGCTCGGAGATGTTAGCTTTTTTTCTTTACGGAAACACACGACTTTGGCGTGGTGCCGAGATAACCAATCCATCCCGACCACCACTTGAAATTCTCCCATCGACATCGGGATTAAATCTATTCTGTACTCCTTGTCATCAATGCTCAATTTACAATCTTGGCAAATATCACACACTATGAAACTTCTGTTACCTCCTATCTCAACCTCTAATGGCATAGATAATTTTGTCAATACAAATGAAGGATGTCAAATAAGTCCATATGAAATAAAGGACTTATTCGCACCCGTATCAAATAATACACGTGCAGGGATCGAGTTTATTGCGAATATACCTGAGACCACATCGGATTCTGTTTTTGCTTCAGCCGCTGTTAGTTGAAAGGACCTTGCCTTTGCCTTTGGAGCTTCTGATGGAGATTCTTTAGTGTCTCTCTTTCCAACTAAGTCTGGCCATTCAGACTTTTTGTGGCCAAGCTAATAGCATTTGTAACAAACTGAGACTTTTCCCGGACATAGAGATGCCGTGTGCCCCGTTTTCCCGCATATAGGACACGGTTTGTCCTTGAAACGGCACTCGCCCTTGTGCCCTTTTCCACAAACTTTGCAACTTGGCGACCCACCCTTTGCATCCGTTTTCTTTGCCGATTCAGCCGTTCGAGCCTTCTTTGTAGGGCTTGGATTCACATCATGTGCCCTTCGCTCGCCCCTCTCGATTTGTTTCTTCAACTCAATTTCCCGCTCCCGAGCGGTGTTGATAATTTCCATGAGGGTTTCATACTTTCAGGGAGTCATTAACTCCCGGTATTCAGAACTCAACATGTTGTATTAGTAATATATCTTCTACTCTTCAGTGGTGACTAACTCATCACAGAATCTCAGCTTATCCATAAAGATGCTCGTGATTTTATCAATTGTTTCACCCTTCTGTCTTAACTGGATGAACTCTTCCTTAATCATGTTGATGACTGCCTTGGGACTATGATGTTTAAGGAATGGCACCTTAAACTCATCTTATGTCATGACCCTTGCCGCTTTGGCTCCTATCTCCTTCTTTTTGTTATCCCACCAATCCTTGGCTTTACCCTTGAACTGACCCGTTCCGTAAGCAACAAAATCACTCACGTCACAGTGGATCCTTTCAAACAACCCTTCGACGTCACTTAGCCATCTTTGGTAAATTATCGGGTCAACCTCCCCGTTGTAGATTGGCGGTTTACACGCCATAAACTCTTTGTACGAACATCCTTTACGTTCTCCTGATTTCTCTTGCATAAGGTTGACACTATCTTCCAACCTTTTAACACGTTCCTCGACTAATGATAACACCGTGTTTTGAATTTTGTCTATGAACCCGGATAGACTACCCTCAATTGCCTTTCCCACTTCTTTGGCAATTATTTCTTTCATTTGTTCGGTGCTTGTCGGCACCGGATCATCGTCATTCCTTTCCGTCATCTCGAAAATGAAATGTTTAATTCAATTATTAAACATTTCATTTATAACATAGCTTTATTCACTTTGGTTTGACCAAGTTCGTAACTTGCTTTGACCGTTCTTATTTAGTGCACCTTCCGGGTTTAAGTGTGTTTACACACCCTTCCCGTGCACATAAATTATCATTTCTTTTACATACATAAGATAAGATCTACTAAAATAAACAATTAATCCTTACCGGACGATCGATCAAGCTTGAACCGAATACTTTGTTGACAACCTTAAGCTCTGATAACCAACTTGTAACACTCCACTCGTTTTTATAATAATTTAACATAAACTAAACATTTGTAAACCAAAACTTTGATTTACATATCAAACATAAGGAAATTCTCATCGAGTTAACATTTTAGATAAGTACTACTAGTTTAACAACCCCAAAACAAGTATTTAAGTGTTAACTACATAGACATTCTTTTAAACATATTCAAGTAATCGTGGAAGCTTCAAAAGACCGTGTTCGGTTCTTGTAATCGTTCTTGATCGCCGTCCGGATTAAGTCCATCATCACCTATGGTCAAAACCACGTAAAAGATTAGTTTTGACACCTTAAAATCAAGTATAAACAAGTTCCATGGTTAAACAACGAGAAACAAACAAGAATTGCAATGGATTGGGGCGGTCGCGCCCCGCGACCGAGATGGCATAAGCCGTCGCGGCCCGCCACGGCCGTCGCGTCGCGCGACGCTAAGATCATTTTGCCGTGGCGTGGCGCGAGCACGTATTTTTGACAGTAGGGTCGTTAGCTGGAGCTGCATATCAGCCCAGCATCACTATTTTTCATTTACAAACTTTATACTAACATAACTTTTGACTCGAGCGTCCGATTTAGCCGATTCTTTTTCCTACGCGTCCGTAATAAAATTACAGACACACCTATCTTAACCGTTCAGTCAAAAATGAAATGTACGGTTGGGGACCAGTAAATGCACCATATAGTTTTTTTGTATTAATATAACTAGTAACAACTTTAGACGACAAGGCGTATTTACCCCAACTTCCGAGGCTTACGACCACTGCCGTTTCATTACCACACTTGTGGCTTCACGCTCTTGTGATCCGTCTTTTCCAAATGTCAATCAAAAACAAAGTTTTATTACTACAAACCAATTATTTGACCCGTTTGGCTCATTTACGGAATCCTTTGTTTCTAATGACTACCAAACGCATTCTAGTCTATTTACGACTCATTAAATCAATAGAGAACAATATCGCTGCAACTAATATCAACCTTTATACCAAAACACGATTAACGAAAATTAACATATCTAGTTTACATATTGTAACATAACAAGTTACATACCTTTAAAGCACGCCCTTCAAACGCAAGTCGCCTCCGGCTTGTCCACTGGACGCCCCGGAATCTTTTCCTATAGAGTTCAATCACAACCCGTTTAGAACT
>JARYGA010060600.1:34770-62984 GCA_030545235.1 Helianthus tuberosus
AAACGAACTTTGTATTGAGCAAAGACTGGTCAATGCAGAAAGTCAAACACAGTTTGACTTTCATGCTCGAAAAGCAATAAAAGAAAGAAAGAAGCTTACAAAGGGTCCAAGCTAGGGAGAACTTGATCTATAATACTCAGGTATGAAGCAAAGGCCTCAACTTAGAGCATTAAAATGATCAAGGGTGTAGAAAATGGAGTGAAGGCATGGGTATATATAGTTTTCGGTAAACCGTTAGGATCATTCCTTGCTAAAGAGGGAACAATCTTGGCCATCCATGTGGGCAAATGGTTTTAGAATACCATGGACATGAAAAACTATCAAAACCCAGCAGATGGTATCCCAAAACAAGGGTTTAAAACCATCAAAACATCAAAAATGGACCATATTCAAAGTTTCTGTCTGGTAGTCTGTCACGCCCCACGTAAGCATAGGCCTCAGCTTACGCGGCCCGCCAGAGCAAGTTTCCAGAAATGTCAAATTTGGTCCCTGCACTTGAAAAACTTGCATTTTGATGCATATTTGAAACATTTAAGCCCCGTTAACCTCATTTCAAAGCTCTAAAATGATGTTGAAGTATAGGGAACTTAAAAAATGCCCAAAAACATCATGGATCCAGGTTCGTTTAGTCGTACGGTTGCGTTATTCAGTTAATTACGACGGAAGTCGTAACGAACGCAAAAACGATCCAAATTAAGCGACGAATGGAATTTTATCATGCCAATCACTAAAATAAAATATTTTAATGATTATAGAAATTTTTGGATGTCCGGAGATATTCAGAACGTAAGATATGCGCAAAAATACAAACTTACGCACTTTTTGACCATTTTAGTCCCTATTGATCAAATAAGTTTATTTTTGCGTACCGAACCCCTCAAAGCCTATTTCTAAGCTATGTAAAGGATATTTAGGGTATGTTTAAGTTATAATCAAGTTCCGGAATGTTCGTTACTGAACAAATCGGCATACTTTCACAGTTTGACACAAATAGTCCCTGCGATCGAATAGACTTGTTTTTGACACACCAAACCATCCAAAACATATTTCTAAGTTATGTGAAGGTTATTTAAGGTATGTTAAGCCTATGTCACTATTCCAGAGTGTTTTTCGCGTTAAAATGACAGCGTTTACACACCAGTTTGCGTATAACTTTCCAGAAAGCGATTTAAAGCTTGAAATCAAACTCGAATCAAATCGTAAAATCACTAAACACAAATACACACATAATAACACCCAAAAACATTGTTTTATTGATAATTAACATTGTTTTACATTGCACATCGATTACAGAGCACAATTGTCACATCTACCTCCCGTTCGGGCGGTATCCCCGGTAAATCTTCCGGAAACACATCTTCGAAGTCACGTACTACCGGTACGTCTCCAATCTTCAGTAATTCTTTCTCGGCTTCATTAGCGTATATCATAAACGCCCTATATCCATGCTTCATGAGTTTGTGAGCTTTCAACATCGAGCATATTATAGGATTGCCTCCCTTTTCGCCAAAGATAGTGACGCGTTTTCTGCTCGGAGATGTTAGCTTTTTTTCTTTACGGAAACACACGACTTTGGCGTGGTGCCGAGATAACCAATCCATCCCGACCACCACTTGAAATTCTCCCATCGACATCGGGATTAAATCTATTCTGTACTCCTTGTCATCAATGCTCAATTTACAATCTTGGCAAATATCACACACTATGAAACTTCTGTTACCTCCTATCTCAACCTCTAATGGCATAGATAATTTTGTCAATACAAATGAAGGATGTCAAATAAGTCCATATGAAATAAAGGACTTATTCGCACCCGTATCAAATAATACACGTGCAGGGATCGAGTTTATTGCGAATATACCTGAGACCACATCGGATTCTGTTTTTGCTTCAGCCGCTGTTAGTTGAAAGGACCTTGCCTTTGCCTTTGGAGCTTCTGATGGAGATTCTTTAGTGTCTCTCTTTCCAACTAAGTCTGGCCATTCAGACTTTTTGTGGCCAAGCTAATAGCATTTGTAACAAACTGAGACTTTTCCCGGACATAGAGATGCCGTGTGCCCCGTTTTCCCGCATATAGGACACGGTTTGTCCTTGAAACGGCACTCGCCCTTGTGCCCTTTTCCACAAACTTTGCAACTTGGCGACCCACCCTTTGCATCCGTTTTCTTTGCCGATTCAGCCGTTCGAGCCTTCTTTGTAGGGCTTGGATTCACATCATGTGCCCTTCGCTCGCCCCTCTCGATTTGTTTCTTCAACTCAATTTCCCGCTCCCGAGCGGTGTTGATAATTTCCATGAGGGTTTCATACTTTCAGGGAGTCATTAACTCCCGGTATTCAGAACTCAACATGTTGTATTAGTAATATATCTTCTACTCTTCAGTGGTGACTAACTCATCACAGAATCTCAGCTTATCCATAAAGATGCTCGTGATTTTATCAATTGTTTCACCCTTCTGTCTTAACTGGATGAACTCTTCCTTAATCATGTTGATGACTGCCTTGGGACTATGATGTTTAAGGAATGGCACCTTAAACTCATCTTATGTCATGACCCTTGCCGCTTTGGCTCCTATCTCCTTCTTTTTGTTATCCCACCAATCCTTGGCTTTACCCTTGAACTGACCCGTTCCGTAAGCAACAAAATCACTCACGTCACAGTGGATCCTTTCAAACAACCCTTCGACGTCACTTAGCCATCTTTGGTAAATTATCGGGTCAACCTCCCCGTTGTAGATTGGCGGTTTACACGCCATAAACTCTTTGTACGAACATCCTTTACGTTCTCCTGATTTCTCTTGCATAAGGTTGACACTATCTTCCAACCTTTTAACACGTTCCTCGACTAATGATAACACCGTGTTTTGAATTTTGTCTATGAACCCGGATAGACTACCCTCAATTGCCTTTCCCACTTCTTTGGCAATTATTTCTTTCATTTGTTCGGTGCTTGTCGGCACCGGATCATCGTCATTCCTTTCCGTCATCTCGAAAATGAAATGTTTAATTCAATTATTAAACATTTCATTTATAACATAGCTTTATTCACTTTGGTTTGACCAAGTTCGTAACTTGCTTTGACCGTTCTTATTTAGTGCACCTTCCGGGTTTAAGTGTGTTTACACACCCTTCCCGTGCACATAAATTATCATTTCTTTTACATACATAAGATAAGATCTACTAAAATAAACAATTAATCCTTACCGGACGATCGATCAAGCTTGAACCGAATACTTTGTTGACAACCTTAAGCTCTGATAACCAACTTGTAACACTCCACTCGTTTTTATAATAATTTAACATAAACTAAACATTTGTAAACCAAAACTTTGATTTACATATCAAACATAAGGAAATTCTCATCGAGTTAACATTTTAGATAAGTACTACTAGTTTAACAACCCCAAAACAAGTATTTAAGTGTTAACTACATAGACATTCTTTTAAACATATTCAAGTAATCGTGGAAGCTTCAAAAGACCGTGTTCGGTTCTTGTAATCGTTCTTGATCGCCGTCCGGATTAAGTCCATCATCACCTATGGTCAAAACCACGTAAAAGATTAGTTTTGACACCTTAAAATCAAGTATAAACAAGTTCCATGGTTAAACAACGAGAAACAAACAAGAATTGCAATGGATTGGGGCGGTCGCGCCCCGCGACCGAGATGGCATAAGCCGTCGCGGCCCGCCACGGCCGTCGCGTCGCGCGACGCTAAGATCATTTTGCCGTGGCGTGGCGCGAGCACGTATTTTTGACAGTAGGGTCGTTAGCTGGAGCTGCATATCAGCCCAGCATCACTATTTTTCATTTACAAACTTTATACTAACATAACTTTTGACTCGAGCGTCCGATTTAGCCGATTCTTTTTCCTACGCGTCCGTAATAAAATTACAGACACACCTATCTTAACCGTTCAGTCAAAAATGAAATGTACGGTTGGGGACCAGTAAATGCACCATATAGTTTTTTTGTATTAATATAACTAGTAACAACTTTAGACGACAAGGCGTATTTACCCCAACTTCCGAGGCTTACGACCACTGCCGTTTCATTACCACACTTGTGGCTTCACGCTCTTGTGATCCGTCTTTTCCAAATGTCAATCAAAAACAAAGTTTTATTACTACAAACCAATTATTTGACCCGTTTGGCTCATTTACGGAATCCTTTGTTTCTAATGACTACCAAACGCATTCTAGTCTATTTACGACTCATTAAATCAATAGAGAACAATATCGCTGCAACTAATATCAACCTTTATACCAAAACACGATTAACGAAAATTAACATATCTAGTTTACATATTGTAACATAACAAGTTACATACCTTTAAAGCACGCCCTTCAAACGCAAGTCGCCTCCGGCTTGTCCACTGGACGCCCCGGAATCTTTTCCTATAGAGTTCAATCACAACCCGTTTAGAACTCTTTTCATAACATGTAACGCATAACTTGCTGAAATTTACAAATACGCGTTTTAACCCAATTTTTCAGTTTTAAAGCCTTCTTTTAGGCATTTTTACAAACACTTCAAAGGCAGAATTTTATACACTTTATTATCATTTTCATGGCTTGTTATTTAGCCGCTTTTAACATCAATTAACAAGTTCATATCACTTTTCGCATCTACAACATCAGAATTTACTTATTAGAATTCAAATTACACTAGAACAACTATCAATTTCTGGTGTTTAACATGTTCATACAAAAACCCACTTATCACCTTCAATGGTGATCATGAATTCACAAGAATTAGAGCTAATTTCATCATATGCTTGTCTAGGGTTTACTCCTAGACACTACAATGTTCCTATTTCATCATATAACAAACATGCAACCATCTAATTCAAATTCTCTAGGTTTGCTCAGAAATTTAACTAGAGATTTCTCATAAAATTTACATACCTCGTGACTCCTTTTTCAGTGGAGATCACTAATTCGTACTTGGATTTCAATTTAAAGTTGATTTGGTCCTTCAATTTGAGAGATTTGTGAGAAGTTAGGGTTTGAAGGGGAGCTCTAGGTCGCCCCCTGTGTTTCTGTCGATCTCAACACACACAAGTGTGTGTTTGAGTTTTAATTTTATGTTTTATTTTAATTAGTTTCGTTTTAAAGGCTTTTGGCCCCTCAATTATCATTTAGTTCTTATTTTTAGTGTGTTAACCCACTTTTAAGTCACTACAAGACTTTTATTTAACTAGGTTATTTTTAATCCTAGTTAGTTCACTTGTTTATTTACCGGAATTATATTTTAAATAATTGATTTAAAATTTTCGGGATGTTACACTTATTAACCATGTGGCCTAGGAAATGGACTTCACGTAGCCAGAAGTCACATTTCGAGAACGTAGCATAAAGTTGTTCTGTTTGAAGAAGTTCCAAAATGAGTCACAGATGACGCTCGTATTCCTCCTGACTCTTGGAATAGATCAGGATGTCGTCGATGAACACAATAACGAACTTATCCAACTAGGGTTTGCACACTCGGTTCATAAGATCCATGAAGACCGAAGGTGCGTTTGTTAGCCCAAAAGGCATGACCAGAAACTCGTAGTGTCCATAACGAGTCCTGAATGCTGTCTTGGAGATGTCCTCGTCTCGGACTCTCAGCTGATGATAGCCCGATCTCAGATCAATCTTAGAGTAGAAGCTCGACCCTTGCAACTGGTCGAACAGATCATCAATACGAGGAAGAGGATAACGATTCTTCACAGTCACCTTGTTGAGTTCATGATAGTCTATGTACATTCAGAAGGTACCGTCTTTCTTCTTCACAAACAAGACTGGAGCTCCCCAGGGCGAAGAGCTAGGACGGATGAAACCCTTGTCCAAGAGTTCTTGTAGTTGTGTAGACAGTTCTTCTAGTTCAGATGGGGCTAAACGATAAGGTGCATGTGCTATAGGCGCTGCTCCAGGAGCTAGCTCGATTTGAAACTCGACCTGACGATGAGGTGGAAGTCCAGGTAACTCCTCAGGGAATACCTCAAGAAAGTCGCGTACAATCGGGATATCTTCTATCTTCTTTTCCTTCTTGGAGGTGTCAGTAACAAGAGCTAGAACAGTAGTGTGGCCCTTTGGCAAACACTTCTGGGCCTTAAGGAAAGAGATGATGCCCACGACAGCACCACTCTTGTCACCACGAATAATAAGAGGTTCTTCACCAGAACGAGGAGTACGAACAATTTTCTCCTTGCAAAGAATCTCTGCTCGATGATGGGATAACCACTCCATCCCAAAGACGACGTCGAAACTACCAAGAACGATGGGGATGAGGTCGATAGAGAAGGTCTGGCTAGCTAAAACGAGATTACAACCCTTAACTATGTGTATGGCCTCAAGACTTTTACCGTTTTCTAGTTATAAAACATGCTTGGTGTTTAAGGGAATTGGGGAACGCTTAAGCATCTGACTAACTTTTAAGGACACATAACTAGTATCAGCACCCGAATCATATAAAACAGAAACAAAGAAATCATCCAGTAGGAACTTACCTGTCACGACGTTGGGATAGTTCCTTGCATCACCCTAACCAATCACAAATGCACGTCCCCTGGCACTATTGCCATCGTTGTTACCGCCATTGTTGTTCCCATTTCCCTGGGTTTTGTTGTTGTTCTGATTCTGGTTCAGCTGGGGGCAGTCTCTTTTGAAGTGGCCTTCAGCACCACACTGAAAACATCCTTTATTGTTACCTTGCTGGTGACGATGATTCTACGGAGACTGCTGCTGCTGCTGTCGCCTCAGATTTGCAGGATACAGACTTCTACAATCTTTTGCTGCATGGCCTGGTTTGTTACACCTCTGACAGTTTCCCTTGCTACACGGCCCGCTGTGGTGCAAGTTACATCGATTGCACTTAGGGTGCCTTCCCTTTTACCCACCCTGACCTTTGTTACCAGAAGATTGTTGACCAGGGCTCTTGTAGTCGTCAATCTTTCGCTACTGAGACTGAGACTGAGACTGAACAGAAGCTGAACCCTTGTTCGAATTTCCATCCCATGTGCGCTTGTTGTCACAAGGAGCATCAGATGTAGTGGTAGCACTAATACGCTTTGGCAGCCTATTCTGCTCAACTGCCTGATCAGTGAGACCGTGGGATAGTCGTATGACCTGCTGAATCGTGAGAAGGTTAGCCGAAGTCACCATACTCTGAATCTCTGGCACTAAACCCTTGATGTAAAGCTCAATACGTTTGCAGGGAAGATCCACCATAGTAGGACACACAGCAGCCAGTTCGTTTGATCTCTTAGTATATGCCTCGATTTCAGACCCCGTCATCTTCAAGTTGTAGAACTCCACTTCTAGCTTATGAATGTCATCACGATGACAATACTCCTCCTTGATCAGATCCTTAAAGTCGTCCCATGGGGTGGCATTAGCAGCTGCCAACCCCAGCATTTGAACTTGTGCGTTCCACCAAGTGTGCGCAACACCTTCAAGAGTTCCCGTAGAAAACTTCACCCTACTAGCAACAGGGCATTCACACATTTCGAAGACAGATTCGCGCTTCTCGAACCAATGGAGGAGGCCTACAGCTCCTTCTGTACCACTGAATGTACTAGGTCGACAGTCCATAAAGGTCTTGAACGTACACACGGGAGGTTGAGCATGCTGACCTGTCGCGCGAGAAAGAAAGGACAAGGTTAAGCACGATTGTTGGTTCGCGAGAGTAGGATTTAAACATCCTAGGATAGGTTGAAATGGCAGGTTATACCTCCTGCTGGAGCTGCTGCGAGTGCCTTAGCAACTCGTTCATTGATTAGAGTCGTCAGCTGGGCTTGAGTCAAGTTCAGGCGTCCACTCATGATCTTCACATCGAAGGAAACACAAGTGAGAAAGGTGTCGCGAAAGTGCGAAAGTATGGGATGACAGAAGAGAGCAAGCACACAGGGTTTCAAGCAATAATTGTTTACACTAACTAAGCATACCATGATCAATGCACTACTTTAACTAACAAGCAGGCAATATAAAATAAACCATATCACCTATCGTGTTGAGTCTTGCACGTGGAGCGAAGTGTCGTTGTGGATCATTGAGCATTGTACAGGTTATAGTCTGGTTTTGTCAAAAATATTTTCCCTTTTTAAAACCAAGTTCACTATAACCAATGGCTCTGATACCAATGTGTCACACCCCCAAATTTCACAAGCGGAGTATCACCGCAGGAGGCGTGACATGACCAGGATCAATCCACCAATCATATTGAACAATGTATTAAAGAAAATATAAAACCAACCACAATATAATTGGTGTCTCAAAAGAAATTAACCAAGTTCAAGTTATCAGCGGAAGCATAAAGTTTAAAACCAAAACATAAGTTATAAGTTCATAATGTTTAACATGGAACTCAACAGTCCATGTCCCATAATGACCTTGTCATCCTATGCAAGCTCCATCTAAGCACCTAACAACCTGCAAGGCATATAGTAATGAATCAACAACAAAGTTGAGCGAGTTCACAATGGGTGTTCGTTTTAAGTTGTTTCAAAAACATAGGTTTCCTTTAGCTGGCTTACTTGCCGTGGGGGTTACCCCATAGTTGAAAAACATGATTAACCATTCCTTTTACTCTGGCTCCCAGCCGTGGGGGCTACCCCATGAATATCCCACTAGACCCGTTACCATATCGACTACTGACTGAGAAAGTTGGGTGCCCTAAGTCAATGTCTATCATCATTGACGTGCCCAGATCCATTAGTCCACCCTTCCTCTGCGGTACGGTGTGAGGCTTGTCAAACCTAATAGCTCTATTTAACTAATGAAGTCGTTCGCCATTGGCCTGGCGATTAAGTCGATATAAAAATGAGGGACTTAATGATAGAGTTTTTGGTCTAGTAACAATATTATCACCCTTCAATTAAGAGGGTGTAGGTACGTATTCTAACCAAGAGAATACGTAGGTTTCCTTTCAACCAATTACCCATTCCCAACCACCGGGAATCCCATGCCTTGTAGAAAGTGTGAACTCACCTTAGGTTAGCTCGGTAGATACACAAAAAGGTCACTTGAGCTATATGTGGTCAACCACGTCCTAACATGGTAACCATACAAGTCAGGTCTAGGTTCAAGTAGTGCACATAGGTTTACACATAAACTAACAGGTTGCAAACACGTAATGATCATGGCAAACACGTTGAACACATTAACAGTAGCAGTCATGTACACATCATACCCAAACTTGTGCGACTCAAATGATTGGGCTCGCACAAGTTCAATGGCCCACAATATTGTGCGATTCAACAATCGAAGCCCACTAAACCATCGGCCCAACCTGTTGTGCATCCAGCATAATCTTGTGCGACTCACAACGGGTTGTGCGATTGAAAACAAGCCTGACCCAATAATAAATGAAATCCATACCCCATACGGCCCAACATACAAACAGATAATCAACTTGTGCGGTCCATTTAATCTTGTGCGACCCGAATTAACTTGTGCGATTGGGTTTTGGGCTGCTTGGACCAACACCACATCCTAACTGAATATATTTAGTGGCCCAACATCTTGTGCGATCAGCACAACCTTGTGCGATTCACAAGATGTTGTGCGACTGAGCTTAAAGGAGTTGCACAACATGTATAAACAGTTGCACCAGCTTGTGCGACTGGCTTGTGCGACTAGACTTGTGCGACCGGCTTGTACGTTTGGCCTTGTGCGATAAGTTATAACATTCCTAACTTTATTCAATCATTCACAATTATCACAACAATTTCCGTTTAATTTGCAAGATTCAATCTAATAGTTTCCAACCATACAACACTCGATCAAACTAGGGTTTTAACATCAAATCCTTATAAACACATCACATAATCATAACACGACTCATGTTCTTGATTACTAGCATGCATCCTAACATAACAATACAACAATCATTCGAATATAAACACATCACAGCCTATTAACATATGTTCGGTTCAATATATATGTGAGCCGATTAGCATATTACCACACCTTGTTTCATCAATAATCAAATTAACATTCTAGCTAGTCGTTTGTACCAAATCTCATGAACCCATAACATCAATGATTCTATTAGTAAGAACCCTAACATATTACAAAAGATCATAACAATCACAATATTAATTATCATGCAATCATAGCAATCAGAACATCTTGTACTATGCAAACAATAGTGAATCACTAACCGGTTGAGAGAGGAACAAGATCGATCTGAACAAGAAAGCTTTGAGAGGGAGAGAGATGTGGCCGTCGGTTTCGAGAGGAGAGAAAGAGAGAATAGGGTTTGTGTGTGTTGTGTTTTTGCAAACAATGAGGAAACAAAACCACATAAGGGTTATGTGTTGGTTTAAATAGGGGAGTGGGCCGAACCCTTGCATTGGCCCCCTTGGTTTCGATTACGAAAGGTGTGGGCCGAGAGTTGTGTGGAACCAAAGCCCAAAGGCTTGTGCGATTGGATTAATGTTGTGTGATCAAGATTATTATACACTTAAACACATAATACAATTTCACATAACATGTAACTTTTACTCATCCATTAAAACCAACGTATCAATTAATCACATAGAGTTCATACAAGTTGCATCAAGCACAAAGATAGGTTCGGAAATGCGAGTTGTCACATTCAGGCAGCTCCATTTGAGGCATTGTACGGGCGTAAATGTCGTTCTCTTTTGTGTTGGCCGGAAGTTGGCCAAAGCCAAATTACCGGCCCGGAACTCGTAGTCGACACGACGGAAAAGATTGCCTTGATCAGACAACGCATGGCGACAGCACGCGACCGCCAGAAAAGCTACGCAGATAAGCGTAGGAAACCCTTGGAGTTCTAGGTTGGGGACCGGTTTCTACTCAAAGTTTCACCGTGGAAATGTGTGGTACGTTTTAGGAAAAGGGGCAAGCTTAATCCGCGATATGTCGGACCTTTCAAAATTACCGAGAGAATCGGCAAGGTGTCCTACAGACTAAATCTGCCTGACGAGCTGAGTGCGGTGCACAACGTGTTCCACGTGTCGAATCTGAAGAAGTGTCTGTCAGATAAAACCCTTCTCGTTCCTTTTAAGGAACTCACAATCGAGATTGTGGATCGAGAAGTCAAAACCCTCAAGCGCAGCAAGATACCTATTGTTCGCGTTTGTTGAGATTCTCGCCGTGGTCCAGAGTTTACTTGGGAATGGGAAGACCAAATGATGCGCAAGTATCCCCAGTTATTCGTAAACCGTACCTCAAGCACTGAGGTTGCAGCTGAATTTCGGGAAGAAATTCCAAACTAACGGGGGGGTGATGTGACATCTTATGAAAATGCTTTTGATATACACTAACTTTCGAGATGAAATTTCTGCTAACACGGGGATAATGTGACAATCCGCATCTTCTCCTCCGTACCGTTCCTTTATGGAATGTAATCCTACTATATGATAAGCGATATTAATATAAAACGGGGTTTTCTATGTGTATGTATTTGAAATATTAACTGCTTGAGTATTAAATGGGTTTCCCTTGTTTATTACTGTTAATTATATATAATACATCGACGCCGCACACTCATTTCTACCCGTACACCCTCCGATGTGGGCCTGAGACCAAATTAAAAACCATGCTTTGTTCGGATCACACAACCCAGTCTCACAATATACATGACTGGCCCAAGAATGCAGGCCCAAAGCTCCTAGGGTGCCCTAATAGGTTGCACAATTAAAACAAGCGGCAAATTGAGAGTATGCGACACATTTTTCTGATACTATATATGGATACCAACCGACACACTCATTACCTTTTTGATTGGTTTCCATCAAATTCAAATACCAAAGAATCATTCCCTCACCCTCACTCTCTCATTAACCTCTTCATCTTTTTCCATTAAACCTGCAACAAAAAACCCCACCTCAGCCAACCAACCTTCGGCGACTTTCGCACACTCCGATCACTCCACGGCGGCCCACGTCTTCACTACTCGGAGCTCCGTTTCTTTAACCGGCACATAGACACCGTTACGAACTCAGACCCAGGTTAGAATGTATTCATCCATAAATGTTATGGTGAAGTTCATGGATGTTAGATGTTGAAACCTGAAGACTCAAAAACCAGTTGGTCCGACCTGGTCAGAGCAGAGCTTCAGATGACCTAGCAAGAACCTGCAAGATCACAAGGAAACAAGCACACCGTTAGCCTCGTCACAGGGAGGGGGGCCTCTCTGTGACCAAGCTCGGGCGTGAGAATAAGTATTTGTGAGGAGGAAATAGGTCAGGAAGAGAGAGAGGAGAGTTTTGTGACAACTCGTATTTTCCGAACTTATCAACGTACTTGATGTAACGTAATTGAACTTGGTGTAATTAGTTGATATGTTGAATTAATGAGATTATGTGTGACTTTGTGATTGATTAAATGTTATGTGGTTATGATTACGTGATAATGTGTATTGCATAGTATTTATCCGATCGCACAACACAACCCACTCGCACAAGTCTTTTTGGGCTACACTTTGTATTCGGATCAATGGACAGCCCATTGAGGGTTCGGCCCACTCTTCTCTTTGTCGCATAACACTAAGGGGTTAGGGTAAAACTCCTCATTTGTTACTAATCACCCACACACACAAACCCTAGCTCTCCTCTCTCTCTCTCCCTCACGAAACCGAAGGCAGCCAAGCATTCTCTTCATCGAAGATCTTGTGTTTGGATCAATCTCCTGCCCTCTTCTTTAATCGGTTAGTGACATTTATTAATTGATGTTATGCTATGTGAGTATACATGTCTCATGATGATTGGTAAATGATGTACGATTGAGGATTAGGTAAACTGTTGGTGTGATGTCTTTTAAATCGGTTCACATGTGTAAGATGTAATCGGAGGTGTGTGATGAAGTTAATAAGCTATCTTGTCATGTTTCGGATTAGGTTACATGATCCGAATTGTTTAGAATATATACAATTGACTTCGAATGCTAATATATGATAATCATTATATTCATGTGATTGAATGATCTTGTTGGAGTGATTGTTGTGTTCGAACAGTGTGCATCTAGGAGGATGAGCATGTGATTTTAATTAATTGTATTTTAAGGATTTCTTCATAATTATTTGCACATGAATTGTCAGTATGTTTTGTGGTTGTAATAGAATAGATCTTGGTGCATGTTAAATTAATAGATGATAATGCTGAATTGCATGTATGAAATCGGCTGGACATTTATGAGATAGGAACATATGATAATATTTAATAAGTTGTCGGCCATTTGTTGTTTATTTAGATGATGATAAGGTCATGTGAAACAATTGTCAAAAACAATGATTTGATCGATATTATTGATATGAAAACTGTTAGAGTTGACTATGACAATAAAGGAATGTAACTGATTTCCTTAAAGTTAGAGATTTCCTTATCTACTCACACAATGGCAATCACACAAGACATATAGGTCGTACAAGAGGTTTAATCGCATAAGTCTTGTCAGTCGCACAAGTCTGTCCATCGCACAAGATATATACAGTCGCACAAGGGTACCTGGGTCGCACAAGATAGTTGTTGTTTACTGTTAATGGACCGTAGGTTTATAGGTGTTGGGCCTACTTGTTGGGCTGGACTAGCTTCAATCGTACAAGCTCACTCGGATCGCACAAGATTGTGTGTTGCTGTTATTTGAACCGTATTTATGTATATGTTGGGTTCTTGTTATTGGGCCGGGTACTAGTGGGCTTCAACGTATGACTCGCACAAGGCCATTAGACTTGTGCGAGCCCAATCTCTTAGTCGCACTAGTGGAATATGTTTAACTGTTGAACATGATGTTACTTGGTTGCCATGCTTCGTATGTGTTTCTTGTATGTTATCAATGTGATACTTGTGTGCGCTACTTGACACCAAAACCTGATCTGTATAATAACCATGTTAGGACGTGGTTGACCACTAGCTGCTAGTCTTGACCTTCCTGTGTTATCTGCCGAGCAAACCAAGGTGAGTTCACACTTCGTTACAAAGCATGGGATTCCCAGGGGTTGGGAATGGGTTAAGGAATAGGGATTCATCGTCCTGTTGAGACGTAATCAGGAACATAGATTCCTCGTCCAGTGTGAGACGGATTTAACTATACTAGACTAGAACTCTATCAACGAAGTCCCTCCTTTTATATCGACTTAATCTCCGAGGCCAATGGCGAACGGGTCATTAGTTAAATAGCGCTATTAGGTTTAACAAACCTCACACCGTGCCGCAGAGGACGGGCGTGGACTAATGGACTATGGCACGTCAGTGATGATAGACACAGACGTTAGGGCACTTAAACATGACGAACGTTAGTAGTCGATATGGTAACGAGTCTGGGAAATTAAACATGGGGTAGCCCCCACGGCCATAGAGCCGGGCTGGAATAGCCAACGTAAGAACGGGTAACTAATAAACGTTTTTCGAACTATGGGGTAACCCCCACGGCTGGATAGCTGGTAAAGATCAAACTGTGTTTTCGGAGTAACTATAAACTGGACAACCAAACGTGAACTCACTCAACTAGTTGTTGACTCGTTACTACATGCTTTGCAGGTCTATAGGTACTTAGCTGGAGCTTACACAAGGAAGAGTCGTTGTGGGACATGGACAGCTGTGTGCCATGTTAAACATTTGGATAATTAAACTTTGGATTTGGTTTTGATCATTTTGCTTCCGCTCATAACTTAACTATGTTTGTTTTGGATATTAATCGTGTTGGTTGGACTTTTACATTAAATATTTACTTGTTCAATATGATTAGTGGTTTGATCCTGGTCAGTCACGCCTCCAAGCGGTGATACTCCGCAGGTGAATTTTGGGGGTGTGACAGATTGGTATTAGAGCCATTGGTTATAGAGAACTTGGTTTTAATAAAGGGAAAATGTTTTTGTTAAAACCAGACTATAACCTGTACAGTGCTCTACGATCCACAACGACGCTTCACTCCACGTGCAAGGCTCGACATTCTAGGTGATATGGTTTGTGTTTTATTGTCTACTTGCTTGAGTATGTAGAATTTTGCTCATGATATGCTTAGCTAGTATAGCTACTCTTGCTTGAACACGTGTGTGCTTACTCTCTTCTGTCATCGCACTTTCGCGAACCCTTCTCACACATGCTTCTTTTGGTATGAAGATCATGTCTGGACGCATTAACATGACTCAAGCCCAGTTGACGGCTCTGATCAACGAACAGGTTGCTGCGGCACTTGCAGCCGCACAAGCAGGAGGTATACCCTGCAGTTTATAACCCATTCTAGGATCTTTAGATCCTACTCCCGTGAATCTATCCTTGTGTTAAACCTTGTCCTTTCTTATACCCATAACAGGTCAACATGCTCAGCCACCTGTTTGCACCTTCAAAACTTTCATGGACTGCCGACCCACGACTTTTAGTGGCACTGAAGGAGCAGTAGGTCTCCTCCACTGGTTTGAGAAATTAGAGTCTGTATTCGAGATGTGCGAATGCCCTGAGGCACGCAGGGTGAAATATGCTACCGGCACTCTTGAGGGTTTAGCCCTCACATGGTGGAACGCCCAAGTGCAAATGCTGGGGTTGGTTGCTGCCAACGCCACCCCATGGAACAATTTTAAAGAAATGATCAGGGAGGAATACTGCACTCGTGACGACATTCATAAGCTGGAAGTCGAGTTCTTCAACCTCAAGATGACGGGGTCAGAAATTGAGGCGTTTACTAAGAGATCGAATGAGCTTGCACTACTGTGTCCTACAATGGTGGACCCTCCAATTAAGCGTATCGAACTATATCTTAAGGGCCTAAAGCCGGAAATCCAAAGTCATGTGACTTCAGCAAATCTCGCTACCTATCAGCAAGTTGTTCAGTTGGCTCACCGTCTCACTGATCAGGCGGTGGAGCAAAACAGGTTACCAAAACGCATTAGTGCTACAGCTACCTCTGAACCTTCCAGTGATAACAAACGTAAATGGGATGGAGCTTCAAGCAGAGGTTCGATATCTGTTCAATCCCAGTCGCAGCAGAGAAGAACTGAAGAGTATAAGAGTCCTAGTCAGCAATCGTCAGGTAGCCAAAGTCAGGGTGGATACAAAGGAAATCACCCCAAATGTAATCGTTGTAACTTACATCACAGTGGGCCATGCACCAGAAGTAACTGTCATCGGTGCAACAAGCCTGGTCATATTGCAAGAGAATGTAGGAGTCAGTTTCCCGCGAACCAAAATCGGCCACAACAGCGAGCCCCACAAAATCAACGTCAGCAGCAGCAACAACCGGGTAACAACAGAGGGTGCTTTCAGTGTGGAGCTGAAGGCCACTTCAAGAAAGACTGTCCCCAGCTGAACCAGAACAACAACAATAACAACAACAATCAGGGGAATGGAAACAACGGGGGTAACAATGGCAATGGGGCAAGGGGTCGTGTGTTCGTTATTGGCCAGGGAGAAGCTAGGAACGATCCCAATGTTGTGACGGGTAAGTTCCTTCTCGACGACTTTTACGTTACTGTCTTATTTGATTCGGGTGCTGATACTAGTTATGTGTCTCAAAACGTTAGTCAACTGCTTAAGTGTACCCCAACACCTTTGAATCCCAAACATGCTGTAGAGTTAGCTAATGGTAAAAGTATAGAGGTCACACATGTAGTTAAAGGTTGTAACCTAGTACTTGCTGATCACACTTTCTCGATCGACCTTCTTCCTATCACTCTGGGTAGTTTCGATGTTGTCATTGGGATGGACTGGTTATCCCAACATCAAGCCGAGATCCTTTGCAACGAAAAGATTGTCCGTATTCCGTGCCCAGGTGAGGAACCTCTTATGATTCGTGGCGACAAGAGTGGTGCTGTTACAAGCATCATTTCTTCCCTTAAGGCTCTCAAAAGTGTTTGCGTAAGGGCCACACTGCCTTTCTGGCTCTTGTTACTGACACCTCGAAGAAAGAGAAAAAGATAGAAGACTTTCCAGTTGTACGCGATTATCCTAAGGTATTTCCTGAGGAACTACCTGGCCTCCCGCCTCATCGCCAGATCGAGTTCCAAATCGAGTTAGCTCCTGGAGCAGCGCCTAGCTCGTGCACCGTATCGTTTAGCTCCATCAGAGTTGAAAGAGCTATCTACGCAATTACAAGAACTCTTAGATAAGGGTTTTATTCGTCCTAGTTCTTCGCCCTAGGGAGCCCCAGTGCTATTTGTGAAGAAGAAAGACGGTACGTTCAGAATGTGTATCGACTACCGTGAACTGAACAAGGTGACTGTGAAGAATCGCTACCCTCTTCCACGCATTGACGATTTGTTCGACCAGCTACAAGGGTCGAGCTACTATTCGAAGATTGATTTGAGATCGGGATATCACCAGCTGAGAGTCCGGGAAGAGGACGTCTCCAAAACAGCCTTCAGAACTCGATATGGCCACTATGAGTTTTTGGTCATGCCTTTTGGGATGACAAACGCACCGGCGGTCTTCATGGACTTGATGAATCGAGTGTGCAAGCCTTACTTAGACAAATTCGTTATTGTCTTCATTGATGACATCCTGATCTATTCGAAGAGTCAGGAGGAACATGAGCAACATTTACGACTTATTTTGGAACTCCTTCGAAAGGAACAGCTGTACGCCAAGTTTTCAAAATGTGACTTCTGGCTTCGTGAAGTCCATTTCTTAGGCCATGTAGTGAACAAGGATGGGATTCACGTTGATCCATCCAAGGTAGAGTCAATCAAGAGCTGGCCTGCACCTCGTACACCAACGGAAATTCGCCAATTCTTGGGATTGGCAGGTTACTACAGGAGATTTATCAAGGATTTTTCTAAGATTGCTCAGCCTCTTACTTCACTAACGCAGAAGGGCATGGTTTATCGATGGGGAAACGCACAGGAGTTAGCGTTTCAACACTTAAAGGATAGACTTTGCAGTGCACCTATCCTTTCATTGCCAGAGGGCACAGACGACTTTGTGGTTTATTGCGACGCATCCATTCAGGGTCTTGGTTGCGTATTGATGCAGCGGGATAAAGTTATAGCCTACGCCTCACGTCAACTTAAAGTCCATGAAAAGAACTACACTACACACGATTTAGAGCTGGGAGCGGTTATTTTTGCACTTAAGATATGGCGACACTACTTGTATGGTACCAAGTGTGCTATCTACACTGACCACAGAAGCCTCGAGCACATCTTCAAACAGAAGGAACTCAACATGCGACAGCGACGATGGGTCGAACTACTGAACGATTACGAATGCTCGATCAGGTATCACCCGGGCAAAGCCAATGTTGTGGCTGATGCCCTCAGTCGAAAGGACACTGCGCCTAAGCGCGTACGAGCTTTACAACTCACTATACAGTCTAGTCTTCCTTCCCAAATACGAAATGCTCAGGTAGAAGCATTGAAACCAGAAAACGTCAGGGCTGAAGCCCTACGCGGCTCGAGGCAACGCTTAGAACAGAAGGAAGACGGTGCTTACTATGTAACAGGACGTATTTGGGTCCCACTTTACGGCAACCTACGAGAGCTTGTGATGGATGAGGCACACAAGTCTCGTTACTCAGTGCACCCTGGCTCGGATAAAATGTACCACGACATCAAAACCACATACTGGTGGCCTAGCATGAAGGCACACATAGCAACATACGTTAGCAAGTGCTTGACTTGTGCGAGAGTCAAGGCGGAGTACCAGAAACCTTCAGGCCCCCTTCAACAACCAGAGATACCACAATGGAAATGGGAGCAAATTTCCATGGATTTTGTTACTGGCCTGCCTAGATCACAACGTGGTAACGATACTATTTGGGTGATCGTGGATCGACTCACAAAGTCTGCTCACTTCTTGGCCATCAAAGAAACAGATAAGTTCTCCACCTTAGCAGAAGTATATCTCAAGGAAGTTGTCTCGAGGCACGGGGTGCCCACCTCTATTATCTCGGATCGAGATGCACGTTTTACATCAGAATTGTGGCAGGCAATGCACAAGTCCTTTGGCTCAAGGTTAGACATGAGCACAGCTTATCACCCGCAAACGGATGGGCAGTCTGAACGCACCATCCAGACCCTCGAAGACATGCTTAGGGCATGTGTGATTGATTTTGGCAACGGCTGGGAAAAGCATCTACCACTTGTGGAATTTTCGTACAACAATAGCTACCACACCAGCATTAAAGCTGCTCCGTTTGAGGCATTGTACGGGCGTAAATGCCGGTCACCTCTTTGTTGGGCAGAGGTGGGGGATAGTCAGATTACTGGTCCAGAACATGTGGTAGACACAACAGAGAAAATTGCCCATATACGACAACGAATGGCGGCAGCTCGTGACCGTCAGAAAGCATACGCCGATAAAGACAGGAAACTACTCGAATTCCAAGTTGGGGATCGAGCGCTACTCAAAGTTTCACCCTGGAAGGGTGTGGTTCGTTTTGGCAAACGCGGCAAACTCAACCCACGATACGTTGGACCCTTCGAAGTCATTGAGAAAATAGGCAAGGTGGCCTACAGACTGAACTTACCAGCAGAACTCAGTGCAGTTCACAATGTTTTCCACGTGTCAAACCTGAAGAAGTGTTTATCAGATGAGCCCCACGTAGTTCCTTTGAAGGAGCTCACGATCGACGAGCAGTTACGATTCGTCGAGGAACCTGTGGAGATCACGGACCGGGATGTGAAGGTCCTCAAGCATACCAGAATACCTCTCGTTCGAGTTCGTTGGAACTCACGTCGCGGCCCAGAGTTCACCTGGGAGCGCGAAGATCAGATGAAACAAAAGTATCCCCAACTGTTTGCAACCGGTACAACCACTACTGAGGCTGAAGCTACGGAATTTCGGGACGAAATTCCAGATCAACGGGGGGAGGATGTGACACCCCAGGAAAACCAGGAAAACCATGCAACTTAACTAGCTTCCTCAGTGAGTACGTGCTAAATTTCGGGACGAAATTTCTTTCAACTTGGGGATAATGTGACAACTCGTATTTTCCGAACTTATCAATGTACTTGATGTAACGTAATTGAACTTGGTGTAATTAGTTGATATGTTGAATTAATGAGATTATGTGTGACTTTGTGATTGATTAAATGTTATGTGGTTATGATTACGTGATAATGTGTATTGCATAGTATTTATCCGATCGCACAACACAACCCACTCGCACAAGTCTTTTTGGGCTACACTTTGTATTCGGATCAATGGACAGCCCATTGAGGGTTCGGCCCACTCTTCTCTTTGTCGCATAACACTAAGGGGTTAGGGTAAAACTCCTCATTTGTTACTAATCACCCACACACACAAACCCTAGCTCTCCTCTCTCTCTCTCTCCCTCACGAAACCGAAGGCAGCCAAGCATTCTCTTCATCGAAGATCTTGTGTTTGGATCAATCTCCTGCCCTCTTCTTTAATCGGTTAGTGACATTTATTAATTGATGTTATGCTATGTGAGTATACATGTCTCATGATGATTTGTAAATGATGTACGATTGAGGATTAGGTAAACTGTTGGTGTGATGTCTTTTAAATCGGTTCACATGTGTAAGATGTAATCGGAGGTGTGTGATGAAGTTAATAAGCTATCTTGTCATGTTTCGGATTAGGTTACATGATCCGAATTGTTTAGAATATATACAATTGACTTCGAATGCTAATATATGATAATCATTATATTCATGTGATTGAATGATCTTGTTGGAGTGATTGTTGTGTTCGAACAGTGTGCATCTAGGAGGATGAGCATGTGATTTTAATTAATTGTATTTTAAGGATTTCTTCATAATTATTTGCACATGAATTGTCAGTATGTTTTGTGGTTGTAATAGAATAGATCTTGGTGCATGTTAAATTAATAGATGATAATGCTGAATTGCATGTATGAAATCGGCTGGACATTTATGAGATAGGAACATATGATAATATTTAATAAGTTGTCGGCCATTTGTTGTTTATTTAGATGATGATAAGGTCATGTGAAACAATTGTCAAAAACAATGATTTGATCGATATTATTGATATGAAAACTGTTAGAGTTGACTATGACAATAAAGGAATGTAACTGATTTCCTTAAAGTTAGAGATTTCCTTATCTACTCACACAATGGCAATCACACAAGACATATAGGTCGTACAAGAGGTTTAATCGCATAAGTCTTGTCAGTCGCACAAGTCTGTCCATCGCACAAGATATATACAGTCGCACAAGGGTACCTGGGTCGCACAAGATAGTTGTTGTTTACTGTTAATGGACCGTAGGTTTATAGGTGTTGGGCCTACTTGTTGGGCTGGACTAGCTTCAATCGTACAAGCTCACTCGGATCGCACAAGATTGTGTGTTGCTGTTATTTGAACCGTATTTATGTATATGTTGGGTTCTTGTTATTGGGCCGGGTACTAGTGGGCTTCAACGTATGACTCGCACAAGGCCATTAGACTTGTGCGAGCCCAATCTCTTAGTCGCACTAGTGGAATATGTTTAACTGTTGAACATGATGTTACTTGGTTGCCATGCTTCGTATGTGTTTCTTGTATGTTATCAATGTGATACTTGTGTGCGCTACTTGACACCAAAACCTGATCTGTATAATAACCATGTTAGGACGTGGTTGACCACTAGCTGCTAGTCTTGACCTTCCTGTGTTATCTGCCGAGCAAACCAAGGTGAGTTCACACTTCGTTACAAAGCATGGGATTCCCAGGGGTTGGGAATGGGTTAAGGAATAGGGATTCATCGTCATGTTGAGACGTAATCAGGAACATAGATTCCTCGTCCAGTGTGAGATGGATTTAACTATACTAGACTAGAACTCTATCAACGAAGTCCCTCCTTTTATATCGACTTAATCGCCGAGGCCAATGGCGAACGGGTCATTAGTTAAATAGCGCTATTAGGTTTAACAAACCTCACACCGTGCCGCAGAGGACGGGCGTGGACTAATGGACTATGGCACGTCAGTGATGATAGACACAGACGTTAGGGCACTTAAACATGACGAACGTTAGTAGTCGATATGGTAACGAGTCTGGGAAATTAAACATGGGGTAGCCCCCACAGCCATAGAGCCGGGCTGGAATAGCCAACGTAAGAACGGGTAACTAATAAACGTTTTTCGAACTATGGGGTAACCCCCACGGCTGGATAGCTGGTAAAGATCAAACTGTGTTTTCGGAGTAACTATAAACTGGACAACCAAACGTGAACTCACTCAACTAGTTGTTGACTCGTTACTACATGCTTTGCAGGTCTATAGGTACTTAGCTGGAGCTTGCACAAGGAAGAGTCGTTGTGGGACATGGACAGCTGTGTGCCATGTTAAACATTTGGATAATTAAACTTTGGATTTGGTTTTGATCATTTTGCTTCCGCTCATAACTTAACTATGTTTGTTTTGGATATTAATCGTGTTGGTTGGACTTTTACATTAAATATTTACTTGTTCAATATGATTAGTGGTTTGATCCTGGTCAGTCACGCCTCCAAGCGGTGATACTCCGCAGGTGGATTTTGGGGGTGTGACAAGTTTAGAGAGAGAGAATAGCGATTACCCCTTTTTTTGGAGGTCTAAGTGTGGTATTTATAGTCTTTGGGTGTGCTGACATGGCGAGTTAGTTAGGGTCGGACCAGTCATTGTCAGGGCAGTTAAAGCTGTGGGCCCCCAATTAGTTATGGCGTATCAATGTGTTCCGTTGTTCCGTCTGCAGCGTGAGGTGCGATCCGACCTTTGAGTGTTATAGTTCGGTTCGATGTTTGCTGATGATTCGGTCCGATCAAGGACGTATCCTCATCAAGTCCCCCTAGTTCGTAGCATTTCCTAGGTAAAAGCTTCGAACTATAACGGCGTAATTTTGGCAGGCTGATCCCTTGATTTGTCGTTTACTAATTTTTTGAATTGTAAATTTCTGGGCGGTGATTTTTGTTGGGTAACAGACGGTCGCTTTATCTTTTCCTCTGTTGTGACGTTTGATATCGCCTTCCAGCCCCTCTTCCTGAAGACTTCGAGTTTAACAAATATTTATATGCGAATTTGATTAAGGAAGCTGGACGTATACAGAAGTATCTGGAACACATCCTTGTTATGGGGCGGATTAGCACGATCTGGGCCGAACCAGAGTGGTATCCTATCCTTAAGTGGAATAAAGAGGGTTAGTTACGCGGTGCTTCTTGAATTTGTTTTGATTACTTTGCTCGTTTTGTATGCTTTACGTCATGTCGGACTATAGATATTATTTATTGTTTGTTTTTGTGTAGCTATGGGTTTAAAGGAGGCTTTGAGGTTGAAATCTTTTGATTCCAAGGAGCTCGACGTCCGGGCCACCAGGACACCGAAAGGCGATCCTCCGTATCTAAGCATCGTTCAGGAGAATCTTTATTTGATTCGGGAACCCGAGGCTCCAGGTAATCAAGGAGGTTCGGCCGGTCAAGGAGGTTCAGGTTCAGCTCCTGTGGCACAAATAGTGAATGTTGCTCCGGCTCAGGCTGCGGTGGTGGTTGGTGGTGATAAGGGCAAGAAAACTAGTTCGAGAGGGACGAAAGGGTCTGGTTCCAAAATTATTATCGAAGACGAGGGAGTACATGTCTCTATCGAGGACGAAGGAGTGCATGCCGAATGGGGCGAAGAGGGTGATGATGGTGACGACGAAGAACGTCCTCAAGTCAGTTTGAAGAGAAGACGGACTACTTCTTCGAAGTCCGTTCCGAAAGTTAAACAGATGAAAACGAAGATGGATTTTAAAACTATTACACTGGATGATGATGAGGAAGATCAAGCCACCGATTTCTCTACTACTGGGGGTTTGTTGGCAAATTTGGACGCCCATCTCCATGGCGGTCGTACCCCAAGGGATCATCCGGTTAGGACTCCGACGAGCCCATTATCCTTTGGAGGGGCAAATACCAAGGTTTTGGAAGATATTCATATGCCCGAGCCCCTATCCTTTAAGAAAATTGAGCCTTCTCCTTCGGGTAAGCCTACAACCGGGGTTGCTTCTAACTTTTCAAGGCCAAGTCCACAATCATTTGATGGTGGGGATAGTGCCTCTTCTTCCCCTTTGTGGTTTAAAACTGAAGCTGCTTTCTTTTCCCGGGAGTTAGGTTCGGGCGATGTTGGGGATATGGATTCGGCTCGAGCTTCGGAGAAGTATATACCCGAGTGGTCGTTGGTTAATAAAGATAGGATTGTGGATGCCTTGTCGGCAAAGATGGCTCTGTTTCATCTTGGGACTCCGGCCGAACATGCTCATTACCGGAAGATGAGCGGCCCGGAGCTTGGGAACGCCCTAATGCTGAATCAAGCCCAGTCAAATTCTTTGGTGGTGGAGACTTATAAGCGTTGGATCGAGTCGGAATCAAATTGTCGCAAGCTTGAGCGCGAAGTTGCTAATTTGAAAAATGAAGAGAATATTCGGTCGAAGACAAAACAGGAGCTAGCTTCTCTCCGTTCTCAAATTGACCGTTTGAAGGAGCAGGTTTTGTAGGCGAAAGAAGTTAATAAATCTTCCCAGGCTTTGGCAGCGGCTGCTTATGAAGCTCGAGACATAGCCCTTCAAGACTTAGAAGCTTTCAAGTTGAAATTTAGTGATCTGGAGAGGAAGTTATCCGGTGCGGAAAAAAGGCATGCGGCTGAGCTGAAAGAAATGCAAACATCCTATGACCAGCTTTTGGCTGATCATCATCGTCTGATGAGTGGTACGTTCGTAATTTACTTTTTAATGCTTACTTTTCTTGCTAATTAAATCTTATTTTTCTTTAGATAATGAAGAACTCAAAAGATCCCGTGACAGGGCGATCGAATCGCACATAGCGACGATTGATGAGGCGAAGGGCATGTTGACCCGTACTGATGGTGAGATGGTTGAGCTATATGCCCAGGTGTCGAAGCTCATGCTTAACAAGCAGTGGTTTCTCACAGATGGGATTGCCTGGGTGGTTAAGCTGGTTCACCAAAGCCCTGAGATGGAGAAGGTCGTTGCGGACCTGGTCAACAGTGTAAACGTAGTTGGGGTGAATGAAGGAATCAAACAAGGCTTCAAGGCCGCTTTGGACTCAGTCCGTTCGGCCGAAGAAGTTCCTGGATATGACGAAGGAGCACAAGATGCATTGGATGCCGCAATAAAAGCCTTTGATAATTTTCATATCTCTGTTCTTGGCAAGGTTGCAGATTTAATTGACAAACCCTTATCTGTCATTAAACAGAGAAGTGAACTCCCTATCGTGAAAGAAGATTACGAAGTTTGAAGTTCGGTCTTTATAATCATGCAATACTATACTGTTATTGTGGCATGTAACCGTACAATTTAAACTTTTTCCTTTTGGCATGTATTCGGACAGTTTATCTTTTCGTTTGTAGCATTTGAATGACATGTTTCTGTTGCTTCGTATAAAATCATGATTTTGATAACAAATATTCAATCCTGGCTACATAGTTTTTTAGTTTGCGTCCAAACTTTTACTATTCGACCAGGTTTTTGCTCGGCCATCTTAGGTGACTGAGTTTTGGCAAGAAGTTTCTTTTAGACTTCTTTTTCTTAGCAGATTTTTTGTAGTCGAACCGTATTAGGTAGGAACCTTTTGCTTAATAGATTTTACTATTTTTGGAACTATTTAAACCTTCTCGATCGACGCGAGGCATGGGTCGAGGCCCGTTTGTGCACTTTTTTAACATTGTTCGAACTTATACATACACTATGCTTTATACTTGTAAAAACATAGATCGCTTTATTTATTGATTCAATCATAGCTTCCGGGGAAAACCCTCCCGGTTTACAAGGAAAATAGAAATTAGTTCGGGGCATTACCCTCCCGATTCATACATGGAAATTGAAAGTAAAAAACATAGATGATAGCGATCTTTTCTTGGCCGTAGCCGGCTGTTTACATAAAACACTTCTTTAAATGCACCCCGTTCCATGTCCTGGGTACAGGGGTTCCATCAATTTTTTCCAACACGTACGAGCCTTTTTCACTAGCCTCTTTGACTCGGTACGGTCCTTCCCATTTTGGGGTTAGCTTGCCAGGGGCTTCGATGCGGCTGGCATCGTTGCTCCGGAGCACAAAGTCTCCAACCTTGAATTTGTAAAGCTTGGCACGGGCGTTATAGTACTTCTCGATCTTCTTTTTGTATCGGGCTTCTTTAATCGCCGCGATGTTCCGACGTTCTTCTAGCAGGTCAAGATTGGATCGGAGCTCATGCTAGTTTTCCTCCCAATTCTTGCACCTTTGGTTTGGGAGTCCGATCTCTGCAGGGATCACGGCCTCAGTGCCATAAGTAAGACTGAACAGAGTTTCTCCGTTACTAGTCTTGTGCAACATTCGATGAGCCCATAAAACGTTCGGCAACTCATCCGCCCAGCCTTTGCCTTCGTAACCGAGCCTTCTTTTTATCCCATCGACTATTCGTCGGTTTATCTGCTCGACCTGCCCGTTCCCCTGGGGGTGGGCAACCGAAGAAAAGACTTGGTTAATCTTCAAATTTTCACACCAGCGTTTGAACGGGTTTTCCGCGAATTGCTTTGCATTGTCGCTTACAATGTAGAGTGGGAGACCGAATCGGCACACGATTTGCTCCCAAAAGAATCTTGTTACATTGTAACCAGAGATGATTGTAAATGGTCGGGCCTCCACCCATTTGGTGAAATAATCCACTGCGACTAGCAAGTATTGGGCGCTTCCACTCGATCGTGGAAAAGGACCAACTATATCGACGCCCCACTTTTGGAAGGGCCATGCGGCGGTCACCGGGATCATCTCATTCTTTGCTCGGAAGCTTACTGGTGTGTGCTTTTGGCATTCGTCACATTGTTGGAGTTCTTTAACTGCACTCTCGTGCATTCCAGGCCAATAATATCCTGCATTTTTCACCTTTGTTACGATCATTTTTGGCCCGGCGTGAATACCACAAATGTCGTAATGTATTTCTCTGATGATATAACTGGCCTGCTCTGGATCAAGACATTTTAGCAGAGGTCCGAGAAAAGTCTTTCCGTACAAACCTCCTTCCTGCATCTGATATTGGAGCGAGTTGATTTGAATCTTTCTTGCTTCTGCTTTATCAACTGGCAAGACATCGTGCACTAGGTAGTTGATTATGGGTGTCATCCATGTTTGCGTCGGAGCTTCTACTTGCATAACGTGAGGAGTAGCAATTGAAGGTGTGGTTAATACTTCCACCCTTACCTCCTTGGCCAGGTGACTGAATGATACAGAAGCCAGCTTGCTCAATGCGTCGGCTTTTTTGTTTTTGCTACAGGGAACGTGTTCGACTTTACATGACTCGAACGATGCCATAAGTTGTTTTACTTTTTCGAGATATTCGATCATGTTGGCTTCCCTTGCTTCATATTCCCCGTTCACCTGGTTCGCGATGAGCAATGAATCTACATGGGCTACGACATTTCTTGCTCTGACTTTCAGTGCCAGACGTAAACCAGCTAAGAGGGCCTCGTATTCGGCTTCGTTATTAGAACTCTTAAATTCTAGTCGGAGCGCATACGTCATATCCGTACCATCTGGATCGGTGAGAGTTAGGCCCGCTCCCGCTCCTTCGGCGCTTGAAGCCCCGTCTGTATACAAAGACCAAGGCTTGTTTGGAGCTTTCTCCGTCTCTTCCATTTCTTTATCTTCCGGCATTTCTACCAGGAAGTCAGCTATCACCCTGCCCTTTTAACGGGCCTTTGGTTCTGAAGGTGATACTGAAAGCGCCCAGCTCGATCGCCCATTTTGCCATGCGACCGAAACTTCGGGTCGTCAGAGAACATGATGAATTCTTTGATCCGTTCGTACCTCAATTGGGTGGGCTTGAAAGTATCGGCGGAGTCTTCTTGAAGCATGAACTAGTGCCAGAGCTAATTTTTCCAAGTTGGAGTATCTTGTTTCATAATCTTTTAATGTTCGGCTTACGTAGTAGATGGGAATTTGGGCTCCGGTTCTGTGAGCGACTAGCACTGCACTGAAAGCACCAGATGACGCATCTAGATAGACCGTAAGCACCTCATCCTTTTCTGGTACGGTGAGAGTCGGAAAAGTACTGAGATAAACTTTAAGTTCTTCGAAAGCTCGTGCAGCTTCTTCCGTCCATTTGAACCCCGATCTGAAGCTTTTTCTGAGCACGTCCATGAACGGGAGTGACCTATCTACTGCTTTTGACAAGAAACGATGAAGAGCAGCCAATCGTCCATTTAGAGACTGAATCTCTTTTACCTAAGTTGGAGGTTTCATTGTGAGGACAGCATCAATCTTGTCTGGGTTGGCTCGAAGGCCTTTTGACCCAACCATGACTCCCAAGAACTTTCCTTCTTCTACTCCGAACGTACATTTTTGGGGTTTAACTTCATGT